>JAJTWQ010000503.1:0-12500 GCA_029007595.1 Solanum commersonii
AAAGCGGGACATGGAAAATTACAATGTAATTACATTGTGACAACCAAACATATTAGTGTAATTACTATGCTGGTAATTATTACCCTAGTAATCACACCAATTCAAATTAGCAGGTGACTTTTCAAACTGACTCTAAATGTAAGTAATAGATGGATTTACAAGCTAGTTTTGAATTTTGGGTTTACTGATGTCATGAATAACACTATTTATTATAGTTTTTTGATATTCGTATCGATATTACTATTTGATTAAATTTAAATTCATGTTAGAAAAAATTATATTAAAAGATTTTCTAATAAAGATGATTCATATGCCAGACTTGTCACGACCCAAAAATGGACATGATGACACTCGTCTTAACTCACCAAGACAAGTCAGCCTAAAACTAAACCATTACAATAAAATGCGGAAATTTTTATAATAAACTCAAATATACCCCCAAAATCTGGTTGTCACGTGTACAAGCCTCTAAAGTACTACAATTGAATTAAAAGGAAAATACAAGTCTCATATGATATTGTTTCTAGAGTAGAACAAGATCATAAACAAGAGTAAGAAGGATCGCTGAGAAGACAAACAACTACCTCACAAATCTCCCAGAAGCCTCGGAAAAGAAGAGAATAATAAGTACCACAAAAATCCAGGCTCGTAACCTACAAAAATTTGTAAAAGCAAGGGGTGAGTACCAAACCACACGGTACTCAGCAAGTAAACCTCTAAACACGAGCTAAGGGGATAGAATACAAGTACTCCTTACACCCCAACCGATCCTTCACAACTACAATCTGTATAAAACAGCTCAACCTAACAGTTCACAATTTACAAAGCACATAGCTCAACACAACACTCTATAAATTTTATATCCTCAACAACAACAATAGTTTCATATCCTCAACAACAACACTCTAACAATTGCATATCTTCAACAACAAGCTCAATATTCATTAGTCACAAGTTCCATAGAAAGGCACTCACAAGATCAGCAACACACAAGATTAAGTTCACCAATAATAAAGAAGTGCAATGCAATGAAATGCTATAGTGATGCATGTCTGACCTAATGATACACACACCCGCCGTCTCTCGACCGGGACCCATGGGGGACATATCTGTCCATGCATCCATCGCGGCGCGCGATACGATCCTCGATAATAGTAACCATCGGGCGCGCGATACGTCCCTCGAAATATAGTATCCGTCGCGGCGCGTGACACGTCCCTCGAAATATAGTATCCATCGCAGCGCGTGATACGTCCCTCGAAATATAGTATCCATCGCAGCGCGCGATACGTCCCTCGAAATGGTACATTCTTTTTTTTTTTTTTTTTTTTCTCGATGCACATAACACTTGTCACAACCATGTCTCAGAACAATGCAAATGATATATTCACACAAATAATGAGGAGATGACCATTTTCATAACATTGCACACGTCACAACAAGACAATCAGGATACAACATCAACAATGATTCAACAAGCCTTTCAAACAAATCTCAACACATCACACAAACAATTGATCACATTGCCTTTTATTATCCTTTTTTCGTCATTAGAATTAATCAATGTGGACAAGTCAACCCATCACCAAGCCTCATTACCTTAAACACATATTACAAGGAAATACATGAATTCCATACACTTAACAAGGGTTTAGAAATCCACTTGCCTCAATCAATCAAGAATTTTCTCCAGGACTTGATCCTTCCATTTTTGTTGAACTTCCAACTCAAAGCAATCTATTCACATTAATAATCACTATAAGATTTTGAAACTAAAATCACCCACATTACTTTCTGTCTAGACTAGACCCAAAAATTTACTCAAATCTATAATCAAACTCCTAATCTTGATGCCAATAACATGTCAACTCTTCAATTTTCTCCAAATTTCAAGTCTAGGGTTAGGTTCCAATTTCTCCATATATCATCAACCTAATGGTATTCATAAAATTTTATACCATTATATTTAATTACTTATTTCAATATAGCAAAACTTGAATTATAATATAATATAAGTATACGGATAAAGAACAAAATATCAAAGACGAATAATGTTTGTGAATCCTTAATTCATTCGCTGGAAGTTACAACATGAAATCATCAATTCACCACCAATATTCCTTCAAATCATTTAGGGCATTATTAGCTAATCATTAGACTAAGGTCTTGCCATTCATTATTAACCAATATTTAACTATTAAAAATTGAATCCTATCTAATAATATACACAACAACAACAATTTTCTGCCATCCCACTATCATATTACTTCGTTAATGTCAATGCAATATGTTTGTTCTCTCTCCTAAGCCTTCAATTGTGAAATCACTAGATTTGGAGATACAATTCTCACCTGAATGCTCTTGTCGACGGTGCAGGTGAGTATTCCAACCCTTTCTATTTCTTTTTCTCGGCTGCGCAAGCGAACTGCTGTTGTTCACAACAGCCAACAACATTTACCCTTTTATTTCTTTTTTTTTCTTTTATTATTTATTTATTTATTTTTCTTTTATATTATTATTAGCAACAAAATAATCTCTTATTAAATCTGAAAATCATTCCAGTCATTCTTGTAAGTCATAAATTATATAGAAAAGCTACTAAAAAGGGTTAATATAAAAATAATGATTAAAATACATAAAACGACTAAGAGAGTCATTACAGGACTCAAATCTAAAAGTTTTGATTAAATATAAAAGAGTGCTTACTATTCAAACATAACTTTTGATAGTATTTGACTATCAAGGAAATCTTTAATTAAACTGAACGACAAATTTTATTTGTACACTTAAAGTATGACATGTTCCAATTGCACACGTAAACATATAATAAATTTTTTTATTAGGTATTTCCGTCTTCAATTTTGAATTTTTTCTGTGCATGTTCTCAAACTATTATGTAATCAAAGTTCAAATTCGATAATTTAATAATCGATTTTTGAAAATAGCTATCAAATATCAAAATTTTAAAATTTAATTTGATTTGATAAATCAAACTTCGACTTAATAAATCTCGATAGGATATTCGGGATTTACTATTCAAAAATCAACTACTAATAATGTATGGCAAGATTTTGTAGTCACCATGCATTTAATTTGGGCTTTTGGGCTTGTGCTGATGGGCATGTGTCCATATACCATATTTACACTATGGAAAAATCACTCCACATACACATTTAAGAAATAATATTACGGATTTTAAATCTATTTTTAAAAAATTCTTGTTTATAACAATTTAACTACGGATTATAACATATCACTATTTATTTATAAATCAATAAAATTTTACTTTGTTAAATAATTAATATTTTTATATTTTTATAAGATTATTTAATAAAGAATACGCTAAATTTAGATTGATTCATCTTTCTTTTTTACATTGTCATTATCTCTTACACCCTTTTAGGGATAACATTAATATTAGAGAATCAATTGTCATTATCTCTTACACCATTTTAGGGATTTTTTTTCCAGTTATCACACGACAACCCCCTACCCACACCCCCACCTTCCTCTTTTACCCATACGCAAACCTCACACCCACACCACCACCTTCCTCTTTTACAGAGAACTAATTTTTTCTTTTTCACCATATTCAACATTCGTCTTCTTCATTCAAAAAGAAAATCAGCAAACTCTTCCACATGTATATGATTCAATGATGGGTGGAGATCTACACACGAAGAATGTGGAGAAAGCAGATAATAAACTTGCCACATTCTGATTCGAATTTCGTAAGTGAAATAAAAAACAAAAAAAAACAACAAAAAAAGCAACAAATGTTGAAATTGGTCATCTTCAAAACCATCAAGAAGAAGAACAACAACGAAGGAGGACTCAGAAATCTCAATATCCAAAAAAGGCAAAAAAATGATTAGGATAAGTATTATATTTAATTTATTTTCAAATTATTCAAATTAGTGTTTTTTTTTGTTAACAATATTATATTATGCATATTGTTGGTACAAAACTTGTATTGGTGTGAAACTTGCACGAAATGTGAATAATATTGATATGAATCTGACTTTAATATATAATTTATGTATAAGGCATGAAATGTGATTTAATAGTGGTATTTAACTGGCATGAAATGTGTTTCGACATTGGTATGTAATTCGTTTGATATCAATAGCCCAATTAGGTGATTTTAGTGCAGTTTGTTAAATTACTCTTTTTTGTATGAATTATGACTAATATTGCTATGAAGTTGGCATTTTTCCTAATAGGAGGGTTTATTTTTCAATTTCTCCACTAATGTATTTCAATTTTTAACATTGGTATGAAATTGGTATAAATTGATGTTAAATGTTGTTTTGAAAATTATTTTAATTGTAGTTGGATAAATTTATGAAAGTAGTTTGTTAAATGTCATAGTGCACATGAATCTGGTATGATGTTTCAATAATATTGGTGTGATATTTTTTTTCAAATCTGGTATGATGTATTACTAAAATTTATGTATATGAATGTGGAATGAAACATGAATAATATGTGGAATGAAAAGTTCACTCAATTTATTTCTTAAAATTATTTTTCTTTCAATTTTTTTTCCAGTGATTGTGGTTTGTACACATGCCTATTTGCTGAATACATTAGTAATGAAGTTTTTGATATGCATTTCATTGATATCGATGAAAAGTACCATCGTCAAATGTATGCCACAATCATATGTCATTATGGAAAAATAAAGAACGATGATGGAGCGATTAGTGAGAGTGAAGTAACTGGAACTGTTGCTAGCAAATTTGGTGGAACTCGCATAGTAAAAGAACATGCTCCGGATACCAGAAATTATCCTACACCAAGATCACATAGATCTAATTTGAGATAGTTGATTGCAAGTTTGCAACTTAGACTTTTTAGAATTACAAGTTTTTTTAACTTTTGGATGATATTTTTGTGTTCGATATAGTTTTAAGTATTTGATGATATGTAATATCCGTTGTTTTCTTACAGTCAGATATCAATTACATATAAATTGCAGATTGACTATTATAATTTCAGGATGCTAGTTATATACAGAATTTTCAGGATAACAGTTATATACAAACTACATACCAATTGAATTCAACATTTAGAGTTCATGAACTAACAGCGTCTTATCAACTGAAACAAAACAAACACCAATTTAGAGTTTATGAACTAACTCTGTCTTATAATTGGTATCCAAACTGTATACTTTTGGCATCCAAATTCATACATGATTGATTTTTTTTACTTCATATTCTAACACAAAAAATAAAAAAATAAAAAATGAATGAAGTTGGTATGCAACCTGTATAAATACCTTGAAGAAATGATTATGCCAATGTAAAATAGTGATCATTGTATTTTGTAACAACCTCAATTACATCTTGTTTTATATTATCAATGAAGTTGGTATACAGTCTGTATAAATACTGGAAGAAATGAATCTGACAATTTAAAATAACGATCATTAAATTTTGCACCAACAACAATTACATCTTGTTTCATTTTGTTTAGAGTAGGACACCAGTTGATTGGATACAAATTTAATACTCATGCTAAATTACATTAAATAATATCAGTTGCATACCAAATAAATACCAAATGCATACCATACTTACCTTATATAATGTTCACTAATATGAATAGTACCTTGTATATTAAACTGACATGAATTTGATTTCCAGCAGTATGCAATTGGTATGATTACTGAATGAATCTTGTATAAAATATGAACAGTATATTAAACACTTAGCTGGAAATCATTTTATATCATTTTTGTATATATTTGATATGCATTGTCAATAAATATTATTGGAAAACAATGAATACATTGTCACAATCAAAACAAAACATGACACTAAAAGACAAAATAAAATAACTTTTTTGTATAGTTTAAACAAATAAACTATCATTGTTTTGGCGCATGATAATTTGAACATGTCTTCCTGTTGTGACCCACTTGACGACATCATTGTTTTGGTGCAGGATATTTCCCTGTTTCATTCCGAAATCACAGTCAGTTTTACATAACACAAAAGTAAAAAAACATGTGTTGTATTTATATTTAAATTTCATACAAATCATCATACTTCTTACTCATATTTTTTACACAATAGTGAATAATTATTCATACAAATATCATTCACTACCAAATTCATTCCAACCTACACATTTTATTTATATTTTCAAAAAAAAAAAATAGTATCCCATATTATAATTTTAAACTGCCTACCGAATCCTTATTATTATTATTATTATTATTATTATTATTATTATCAAACTGACTAAAAAAATACCAGTTTCATAACAATGTTACAACACATTTCATACATTTTTGTCACAAATTTCATAACTTTACAACGCTAATACTATTAATATTCCATACACTTATACTCAAATCATTTAGATATTAATTCAATATCGCACAAATCCATGGTATAAACAGTATACAAAATAACAAAAAAAAAAACAAACACAATCATACCAACATTAACTCCAGTTTCACAAAAATAATTACTTATTATGAACAAAATAATATTCATACAAAAAACATCACAACTTAAATCTAGTATACATAAACAAAATAAAAAAATGTCATTTATAGTTTCATTGTTCTGTTTTTTTTTTTTACGTTTCAGTAATATACAAATACAAATAATAAATCGTAAACAATACTAACCAGAAGGATGCCATCTACCACCGTGTTTAATTAATATAGATAAGAAACCGTCCATTACAACAAAATGAAGATTATTCAATCAAAAAAGTTTGAATCTACTCGTGAGTGATGCCAAATTCTGGAAAAAAAAAACGAAGAGAGGCAAACGTTTGAACAAAATGAATAAAATTTAATTTTTTAATTAATGTTAACAGATTTGAGTGAAATACGGAAAATAAATATTCCTAATTTGTTTGAATCTCCTAAATTTATGCCAATTAACAATTATTATCAATGAATTCAAAATTAATCTATACACTTTTATCCGTTTTTTATCTTTCTTTTTTTTTTCAAATTTGATTTTTTATCCTTTTTTATCTTTTTATGTTTTTCAAAACTGATTTTTTACAATTACTTAAGAAAACTGTTTTTTTTTAATAAAATGTTACAACCTAAATTTTTTTATTGTTACAACTTGAAAGTTTTATTATACTGCTATAACTTGAAAATATTAGTCTAATAAATGACATTTATAAAATTTTCACGATACTAGTTAATTGTCATTGGATCCAATGTCACTATATACTTTAAGGATATTTACCAAGAGTGCTAATTACCTCTATAAGAACATATTTAGCGATAATTAAGTTAATACCGCTAATTAATTACCGCTAAAGATTATTTTTGATGTAGTGATACGTGTAGTTGTCTTGATGTATGGTTACTATTACATATCGTTTCATAATGTCTCGTATCATAATATTGTAAATTATAATTACAAATAGATTGTGTTACTTTGTGCTTGATGAAAACATAATTATATATCTGTAACAGAGTGTTTGTCTTATTTTTTTATATAATAAAAACGTTACTTATTTATAGTTGTGTGATTAAGTAATCAGAGCTAATAATCAAAAATAAAAGAAAATACCCCCTCACAAATAAATAATTTTAAAAGTTTGCTTGAGCAAGATGCTTAAGAAAATAATGAAAAGAAAAACGTGGGAGTTACAAAAATAAATAATGAAGAGTAATTAAACTACAATTTAGTTGACAAATTGCTCAAACTATTATTAACTTTCTAAATTAAATTGTTGGTTGCTTTAAAAGAATAAATATGGACTAAATAAATACAAGAAGTGCCATCATACAAACTATAAATAGTAGGTCTCAAACTCTCAATTTCATCATAGTTGCACAATATATTTGCTATGGATAGAAAAACTATACTTCTTTTTGCTACAATTTTGATAATTTTTATTGCAATAAATAGTTATTCAGTCTCCTCTTCTTCTTTTTATTTATATGATCACATCATGTCCAGAAAAAAGTTGCCTCAACTCATGTGCGATCCATGTTGCTTACCATGTGGGTGCATAAATTGTGCACTTTGTTGTGATGGAGGGAAACATTAACGGTTCTCGATCTTGTAACACGTTGTTTGTCTTTTTCTTTTTTTTTCTTTTCTGAATAAACAGTTAACTATACATACCAATATGTAGTTATCTTCATGGTTGTTGTATATCGTATCTGGATCGTGATGGACTGAGAATTCTGTCTTTTGCTCGTATTGTCCGTCTGTCTTATTTTATAATAATGTATCATATTGTATTTTGTTGTACTGATATTCTTGTCTTTTGATCATATTGTGTCTCTTATTTTCTAAATAAATTGTCAAAGTAACTACGTACATGTAGCTATCTTGATGATTGTTATATATTGTTTCATAATGTATCATATCGTATTATATTATATTGTATTTTACTATATATAATGTTGTGATGATGAATACACTGTTTGAATAAATTATATAGTTTTCCATCGTTTCATTATGCCATATACCATCAATTTAAAGAAAAATTATGGTATGAGATAAAACTATTATAAAAAAAAGTATGGTAAATGATGAAATTAATTACTAAATAATAATTAAGGGTAAGATGTGGAAAATAAAAGGTAATGATATTATCATATCAAATCAGTTAAAATAACACATTTTACCGTTACATATCAACAAATTTAATAATATATTCGATGAATAAAATTTAGATAATAATCATAACAAGTATTATATTTAAAGTAATAATATGAATACAATAGATAATAACCATCCAAATAAGATGTTAGATGATATGATACAAAGGCGGATCTAGGATAGGTTCAATAACCTTTAAAGTTATGTGTGTATTGAATCTAAGGTTTATAAAAATTAAACTCTTGATATTTAGCTTTTGAACTTGGGCACTCTTCAATATGTAAAAGTTCATTAATTCCTTCCACTCCTTTGCCTTTTTCGGTTAGTTTAGAGTTGGAGGTTAAAAATACATCTAAAATATTACGATTTTCTTGAGTTTCATGTTTAAACTATCAGGTTTGTGAGCTTCATATAGGAACTATCACCAAATATTTATTGAAATACAACTCAACTACTAGTTGTTAATTACTTTTCCTATCTGCATAATGATGATATTTCACAATAAATTTTACAAACCAAAATATATCACTGAATGTACAACTTTAGGGGCTATCTATGACTTAAATATTTAAAATATGGATAAGGCACAAGTACCCTAGACTATGGCGAAATTCTAGAGATACACCTTAACCTAAACTTAGGTCTATTAACCCCCCCAAACTCAAACTTTTTTTTTTTGATAATTTATACACCATTTGACTTACGTGGCACATTTCGTGACACCACGTAGTTGAGTTGCGTGAGAGATGTTTGGATACCACGCAAGCCAAAAAGGTGTGCAAAATTACAAAAATAATGAGTTCGGGTGGGGGGAGGGATGGGTGATAGAACCTTAGTTTAGTTAAAGATGTGTTTCTGAAGTTTCGATTGTAGTCTAGAGGGATAGTAGTGCCTTATCCCTTTAAAATATAAGTATTCAAGTGATCAGACGGTGAGTGGTTCATGTTCAACAACATGGTGGTTGCTAATTAAATCATCAACTTGCTAATTAAACAACAATTTAGATGACTAAGTGATAAACTATCACTAACTTTTCTAATTAAACTATAATCAAGTTGGTTGGTTATACAAGAAAATATGTATAGTTTAAATAAATACAAGATGGGATATCACACAAACTATAAATTGTAGGTCTCAATTTCATCATAATTGCACAATATACATTTGCTATGGATAGAAAAACTATACTTCTTTTTGTTACAATTTTGATAATATTTTTTGCAATTAGTAGTCCTTCTTCATAGGATCATATCATGTCCAGAAAAATGTTGCCTCAACTTATGTGTGGTTGTTGCATAAATATATATAGAATGTGGGTGCATCAATTGTGAAGTTCGTTGTTAAGGGAAACATTAACAATCATCGAACTATAATATGTTATCTATCTTATTTTCTGAATTAACAATTAACTACATATACATGTGTGTAGTTATTTTGATGATTGATATATATATATATATATATATATATATATATATATTGTTACATATTATATCGTATTGAATTGTGTTGTATTGAGATTTCTGTTTTTTGCTCATATTGTTTGTATGTCTTTATCTTCTAAATAACATGAGTTACCTACGTACCTTTAGTAATTTGTTTAGGTTTTAGATTTTTAGTTAAAGTTTCGCTTTACACCTTCAATTATGTTGAGCCATCGCTAAATAACTTCAAAAAACCATTAAGTAATACTCTTTTTCTCTCTTATATATTTTTCATGAGATGTAAAAATTTAAAAGAAAAAAAAAATGGTGATGATGATTTCAAGAGAATCATTTAAACTATACGAAAAAAGTAAAGTGTACTCCTTCAATTTTGTTTACGTGAAATACTTTACTGTATACAAAATTTAAGACCGAAAAAACGAGTTAAAAAGATGAAGAAAAAGATCACCGAGACTATGAAGAATATGTACGTGAACCATTTTAATCCCGGGATAAAACACAAAAATGACCAAAGTTGCCCTTCTCCAAATATTTTTTAAATTTTTTGAAATATAATTTAATTATTTACAAAATTACATAAAAAATATTATAAGTCGTAATAGTTAATCTTAAAAAAATTTAAAAAAAAACTCTGGTAAAATAATAATAATTCTTTGATGGTCTAAATAATACTCCCTCCGTCCCATTTTATATGTCATCCATTTCTATAAATAGCTAGACCACAATACTTGTCATTTTATAAAATTTATGCATAAATTACCATATTTTGCCTATTATACCCTTGATAGAATAGTTAATTAATCTTGTCATTTATTAATAAAGTTGACTTAAGAAAACATTAAATAAGGATAGAAGGGTAAAGTTACATCACTTCTTAATGCAAGTGCAAAGTAAAAATGTGACATATAAAATGAGATGGAGGGAGTAACTAATATAATTCTTTTGGACATAAATGTCCTTGATGATATCATTCATGGCATCAACAAAACATACAAAATTCAAAGCTAGAATGTGAATTCATTTATTATTTACATTGTATTCTTCAAACAAAGGGGCTTTGGACCCTTTAAGTCTTCCAACTATGACCAAGTTGATTATAGATCTAGCCCTCCATTTATCCATAAGCATCATTTTAATATTTTATTTTAAATATCAAAATCGCTTATTTTTTTTCATTCTAATTTATGTGGTTATAATTAATTGGTCGATTTAAAATTTAAGAGTTTTTATTTTATTTTAATTGAAATTTGTGATCTTAAACTGTTATGAGGTTTTTGTGACTATAAAGACATGTAATTTAAGAATAAAATGAGACGTTTAACATTGACTTGTATCCGGATATAAAAATGAGTCGTTGTATTGTTTTCGGAACTAAAGTAAGTAATTAAGAAAAAGAATGTCACATAAATGAAATAAAAGAGAAAGTCTTTGCATAGTGATAAAGTTGTTATCGTGTGATCAATAGTGCTTCATGAGTTCAAAATGCAAAAATAACCTCTCACAAAAAATATAGTAAGACCGCGTACATTCCACACGTGACTTAAAAATTATTGTTATGCAATCAGGGACTTACGAGCTCAAGACATGAAAATAACTTTTCGCTAAAATAAAAGATAAAACTACTTGCATCAAAACATGATCTGATCTTTTTCAAGATTTCATCATAACAGGAGCTTAATACATTGAATTGTCCTTACTTCTATTTTCACATTATTTCCTCTATATAAAGGAGGACCAATGAGTTAGTATTTCACTTCATAACCATAAAATATTCAAATATAGCTTATAGTCTCCCCTCTCTACTAGTGCCAATGGCAAGAACCACACTAGCATTTTTTACCCTTTTCATTGTTTTATCATCACTTTGCTTCAACCCAATTGATAGCTCAAGGGATATTGCTTTTGATAATCCAATTACTCAAAGAACCCTCTTATCCCAAATGACAAGTGATATTCATCCTGATGTCATTGCTGATTGTCAAGTTTGTATGGAACAATGTGGTTCTTGTACTTGTTGCATTGCAAAATTGAAGCATTAATATTACTTATGTTGTAATTTTATATGTTTTTTCGATATGACTTTTTTATTACTATATTTGATTTTAATATGTTTTACGTGAGCAGAGAGTCCATCAGAAACAACTTCTCTATCTTCACAAGATAGAAGTAAGATTACGTACACAAAACTTTCCCAAACTTCAATCACTTGTGCGATTACAATAAACATGTTGTTGTAATATTATATGTTAATTGTAGCCAAATATGCATGTCTTCATAAATAAAAGCTTTTACTTCTACTTATAAATGTAACGTCTCTCTCCTAATTTCTTTCATTAGATCGAATTGATATTATGAAATTCATTTTCATGAAAAAGTCATTTTCTAGTGTTTGGTGGAGAAAATCACAACTTCCCTTACTTAAGAGGAGGATTTTTTTTCATTTAATGTATCTTTA
>JAJTWQ010000503.1:17500-81407 GCA_029007595.1 Solanum commersonii
GTACAAAATTGCCCTTAATCTTGTGGTCTTAAACATGCCACGTGGAAAGCAAAAAGTAAAATGTTACCAAAAAAGGAAAGAGGTCATTTTTTGAAACTGACTAAAAAGGAAAGGAGGTCATTCTTTGTGAAACGGAGGGAGTACTCTAATAAATTATTGAAATGATCAAATATTTAACATTAAAACTGCAGCATCTAAAATAAGAAAAAAGTTTGCATGAAAACGATAAACTAACAAATGTATCAAAATATATATTCGAAACAATAACAAGGAAAAGATATACACTATGTATAATATTATATTTATTTTACATAAGTGATTGGTATAATCTTTTATTAATTAAATAAAACATGGAGGTTAATTTATTACCAAGATTAGTTCCTTATATATACATAACACCTTTATTAAGGCATGCTATATCAATATTTGGTCATTTCTCAAATATATATATATCAAAGTTTAACTAAGTTATGACCAAAATAATCCTACTTTATGTAGTTGCATTTCTCATGACATTTTCACTCTTTTGGAACCATGGAAATGCAACAACTCCTCGCAAACTAGCTAGGGATATCCTTTGAAATTTCACCTTCAAAAGATGTTTACTTGTAGATTTCCTTTGAAAGACCTGATCAATAGTAGTATCGTAAGAAATCAATTGATTTACATAGGATTAATACAATGGGACATAAGACCTTAAATCTCTAATATCAACATTTTTTTTGGGAAAAAGGACAAATATATCCCCAAATTATCGTAATTGGTATGCAGATATCCTCTGTCATACTTTTGGGACATTGGTGCCCCTGCCATCCAAAAACTAGAGCATAGATGCCCTTTACTCTAACGGAAGACTAAATAGAGACACGTGGCGCAATCTTATTCGTCGATCCTATATTCAATAATTGTCGGGTCGGTGGATAAGATTATGACACGTGTATGTCCGTTAGTATAAAGGGTATATATGCTCTAGGTTTTGGATGACGGGGGCACCAATATCTCAAAAGTATGACGGAGGGTATCTGCATACTATTTATGATAGTTCAATGATATATTTATCCTTTTTCCCTTTTTCTGGGTGGGGTGGGGGGGCAGGGTTATAACCATTTGATATTAATTGGTACCCAATAATTGTTTAGATTAATTTAAATTTGCATCATGTAATACCATTTAAAGGGGGAATTAAACGCTTCCAGCCAAGGGATTCTTCGACTCAAACTTGAGACTTCTGATTAAGACATATCTATCATTTGATTCTATTTTGAGGCAACAAATTTTATAACACAATATTTTCATTTGAAAGAACCTCTGTTTATTATTAAGGATAATGGTCTGAAAAATACCCCAACTTTGGTTGAATTTGTTGTTGCGATACTAAACTTTCATGAGGACCTATTACCTCCCTAGACTATTTAATATCGTATTTTAAACATATATATTTGCCCAGGTGGACATAAAAAATAATGCAAAATTATAAATAGTAATGTGTCCACGTGGGCACATATATACCTTTAAAATACACTATTAAATAGTTCAGGGGGTAAAAAATACGGTATTAAATAGTTTAGGGAGGTAATAGGTCCTCATGAAAGTTTAATATCGCAACATCAAATTCGACCAAAGTTGGGATATTTTTCAAACCTTTATCCCTTATTATTAAAACAACTATTTTTTACATTATTAAAGCAACTTTTTTTTCACATTATTGAAGCAACTAAGCAAGATTTTTTCATAAGGTATCGGACACGTGACCTTGATAGGTTAATCCCCAAGTAAAATCTGCATGTAATTTACAGTTTTCTTAATAGTGCGTGTATATAAGGGAGAGTTGAAGCTCATTCTCCATGCTTGTTTCAGGCCCTTTAACCTTTGATTATGCAAATTCTAGTGGAAATTTCCCTAAATTGGAGTTGAACTTACATTCTTGGACCAAGGTTTTGTAAGCTTACTCTTTTATACTAATTTGCTTATTGTTGGTCTATCATGTAATACAATGTGGTTTTGAACATAATATTTATAGATCAATCAACCTGTTGGCACTGGATACTCATGTTAGGGTATATACTATTAATCATGTGATTTTCAAGATTAAATATCTAAGTGGGAGATTGTAAGGATATATACTATTACATGCATTTAGATATAGTACATTATAACAATTGTGATGGTTAAAAGTCTAAGTGGGAGATTGTTGGGATATATACTATTAACCAAGTGTTAAGAAATAATATTTATTATAGAATAAATATTTGCTCAATTTTAATAGATCATATATTCGTTTATGGTGTCTGTTTACTTATATAGTAGATGATTTAGTGTGTAGAGTTTTAGCTTATACACAGAGGATTAAATCATCGGTTCTTATAAGTATAAAGTTTTTTGTTCACAATCTAGGATGGAAATTGGACATGCCATCGGTACGATTGTAGCACAAGATTATATGTAATTTATCTCGATTATGGGAACGGTATAGTTCCAACTTCTTGTGCTAGTGCATTTTGTATGTATTGAACGAGACCGAGTAGAGATAGTTGTTTTAGACTGACTGACAATATATATTCTCTAAACTACTAAATGTACTTATATTCTTAATCCTGATATAACTAGTATGATCTGTATATATTAATTATCGTTTTGATTTATTCAAAGGTGAGATTCTGAGATGGGTCAATATGTCTGGTAAGTTGGATGATAATAATATATATTGGTGAAATAATAAGTTAGTTGATGGAATCCATGTCTCGTTATAGAGATTGATTGATATGCCTTTTTGAGAAACTTATAAGTTTTCATCGTATCAAACCTTGCAAGTGAATTTATGAATTCGACACATGAAATAAGTTAAGTAGTGCTCTAAAGAAAATTAATCATTAAGTTAAATTTGTCAGTAATTTAATTTATTGATTAGTATCTGAAATCTTAACATGGGGAATTACATAAGTGTTTAATGGGGAATTATGAAATATAATTAGAGGAGTGCAATTACGAATTTCTAGTGGAATGATTTGTAATTTATTATGGTAAGAATAATTCAAATTAATTATTTGGAATTATTTCCATAATAGGAAGCCTCAGTAATTAATTATGTGGTCCCTCCAGTGCCCATATTTAACTAGAACTCAGAATCCTAATTCTAAAGGGAAAAGGGGAGAGGCGTTAGTTTTCTTATAAAAAGAAAACTAGCATGTATTTTTCGGTTGAAGAAAAATAGTGTGTGTTTGGTTCTCCTCTTTGGACTGTGAAGAAATCTTTATAATTAGGGATTCTTCTAGCCCTAGATTGATTAGTTTTCTATTCGATATTTGTCCACCCAAGTATTAAGAGAGTTCAGATGTGACCTTGGGATCACTGTAGAAGACCATAGCTATCTTGTAGATTCACTTGAAGAACTGTCTAAATTGGGGATTCGCTTGAAGGTATATGTTCACGTTTCAAGAGGTATTTATTGAATTAAATTTCAGTATGTTTATGTGTTCTAGCATGATTATGTGGTCTAGCATAAACAATATTGGTTATCTATTATTCATGTAAGCAGAAAGATTCTAGTATGCTTCCGTTGTGCATATAATTTTCCAACAATTGTTATCAGAGCCTAACTTACATCTAAATAGATAACTTGAAAAGATAATGCACTTGTGATTGTGTATGATTCCACTACGTGTTTTCAGAATTTAATTCTCTAGTCAGACTGTGTGCCGTATTAATTCATTGAAGTACTGGACATGAGATTCCTCGTTTGTTTGGTTAAAAGAATTATTTGTCGAAAAAAGTGTTTTTGTGATCAGTAAATCACGAAGGAATTGAACATTGTACATGTTAATGGCGGCGGACATGGTGTGGAGTTTTAATGATTCTACCCAACTTTATTTGGTTTTGTATAAAGAAAACAATAAAAAAGAAGTTGAGGTATTGTTAATATCACATGACGGTTATGCACCTTGAATTGATAGCACACATCGTGTTTTATTTTATTTTTAAAAAAAAATAAAATCAATTACATGGGTATTGGTCTTCTTTTTGCCCGCTCACAGTATGAAATTGAAGAATTATATAATTAATAAATAATTACTGTAGAAGTGGTTTATTTATTTGAAATTATTTTAAGTTCTTAACAATTTATACATATGAGATTACAATATGTGAATTGAGAATTATGATAAATAAATAGGATCTATGAAAGTGGGCTATTTATTTGAGTCGTTAGAATATTCTCAATGTATCATGTATGGATTGTTCTTCATAAATGTATACTAGTAAAGGTTTGTTTACTCGGAAGGAGATTTACCTTTAGATACTAGTAACACTTAAATTAATTCATGAGAAGAGATATTAAAGATTTTCACCGGTTTAAAGGGAGAAATATAATATCTTGAATTCTCAAGTGTATTAATTGAGAGAACAATATGTTGTAAAGAGGTTAGTTGTGTGTCTTAGCCGAAAGACAGGACACAAGTATGTTTTGTGCTCATGAGATAATTATTAAAAAAAAGAATAAAAATGTGAATCAAGTTATTTTAATCTTTAACTATGCCTGAAACGATTATTTTTTCAAATTTGATCATAGTTAAGGTGGTCATGAATTTTATGATATCTGATTGACTTGAAATTTGATGGTTCTAACGAAAATCGTTCAGATGGTTTTAAATTAGTTTGTTGGATTAAAATTTGATTTGAATATGATAAGATCATTCTTAATGTTAGTTATGTTCATGTAAAGTCTAGAACATGATTACACGTGATAATTTAATATGAATTGATATGTGATAAGAATGTAGGTCATATTGTTTTAATTCCTAAAAATGCTTAAATCACCCGAATTTGAATTTGGTCATAGATTTGGAAATAAAGATTCTTTATAGACTCCAATTGACCCGAAATTTGGTAAGTTCATTGATAACGGCCTAGTAAGAAGTACTCATTGCTATGTGGTTATGTTTTTTTTTGAGATCGTTAAAATGATTTTAAAGTAGTTTTTTAGAATTATAATTTGATTTAGTATGAATGACATCTTTTATATCGGTTTTATTTATGTTATACGTGGTACATGATTACACGTGATGAGTTAACATGAATTGATATATGATAAGGATGTAGATCTGTTCATTTTTCCTCAAATCGTTTGAATCTGAATTTGATCATAGCTTTGGAGATACATATTAATTTTGAACTCTAATTGATTTGAAATTCAGTAGGTTCATCAGAAATGATCAAATTTAAAACATTCATTGTTATATAGTGATTTGGTAATTTGAGGTCGTTCAGATGATGTTTTTAGATAATTTTTGTATCTTGAAAAATTAATTTTACCGAAAAATTACTCGACTAAGATATAGTGGTGATAGAGATTATTCTCTATGGTATTCATGACTAAATTTTAGTGAAGTATTAAGTTCATGTGTTGGCTTAGACCTTCCTCCCTATCGGATGAAATTAATACAAGTCATTAAAATTTAATCTCTAGTTTTGATTATCTGTATTGACTCTCCCTATCTGAGTAATATTTGATTGCATCAATGGATCTAGGGATAATGATATTCACTTGACCTAAATTAACATATACTCTCCATCTGAGTTAGCTTTTGTTCTAAATTTGTCGAAGTGAATATCTGACACCACATATGTATGTTGCATGAGTAGTCATTTTTTCATCAAAATTTATTGTTCAAGATGCATTGATATCTATGAGGTGTGTTTTGAATTTTAATATTCAATGTATACCTAAACATGCTTTTCTTTTGGAATTTTAGAATTTCGTTCTTTATTCTTAATTCGTGTATCTATTTCACAAAATGATGATATATGATAAGAATTATTGAATGGGAAAATATTAAATTCTATTTTGGCCAAACAACGTTCTCAACCAAATTGATCATAGTTTTAGAATTCGAAAAAAAAAGGAACTTTGATTGATCTGAAATTTGGTAGATTCATAAGAACGACCTAGTAAGAAATTTAATTTTTTTTTGGATCGTTCTTATGAATTTTTTTTGGTCATATTTGATTAAATAGTAGTGAAGTATTAATTTTATGTGCTGGCTTAGACCTTCC
The DNA here is from genome assembly GCA_029007595.1 of Solanum commersonii. Classification (NCBI taxonomy): domain Eukaryota; kingdom Viridiplantae; phylum Streptophyta; class Magnoliopsida; order Solanales; family Solanaceae; genus Solanum; species Solanum commersonii. The sequence continues at coordinate 23,549 of JAJTWQ010000503.1, forward strand.
TCCCTATCGGATAAAATTGATACAAGTCACTATGTATTTAATCGTCTAGTTTTGATAATCTGTATTAACTCTCCTAAACCGAGTAATATAGGATTGGATCAATGTAACTAGAGGATTTTCACTTGACTTAAACTAACAAAGAGACTCTCCAACGAGTTAGGTCTGCATAAGTTTATGGAGTGAATAATCGGTCATTGTACATGTGTATTGCATGAGTAGTTCTCCAATCCCATCGATTGGCTATTCAAGATGCATGGATATATATGTATAAATGAGCCTTGAATTTTGTTATTTAGGATTATTCGAAATATTATGATCTATTTAAAGTATTATATCTCATATTCTCAATAGACTTTACACACCCACTTAGTACTACTTAAGCTTTTCTTTTCGTAGAGATAAAGATATTAATTCAAAGAATGCATTGTACATGTACCTTATGTTAGAAGGAATTATTTTCAGTTTCTAACTAGATAAGAGATGAGTATTTAATATATTTGTTTGTAACTCTCCTACCATTGAGTTTAATGAATATTTTATTTCTTGTGGTACATTGATGCGTGATTCTTTATTAGTATTATCTCTCATGAATTGAATTATATTAATCTGTCTCATAAGGGAAAATACCTTTTAAATTGAATGAAATTTATCTGTACATTAGCGTCTAAGTCATTTATTCTGAATAAAATTTCAAGGTTGGTTAATGGATGGACATAACGGTTCATTGAAAGTGAAGTCACTACCAACATGTGAGTATTGTTTAGAAGAAAAAATGACTAAGAGACCTTTCCTCTTAGAAAAGGAAAAAGAGGTAATGATAAGTTATAATTAATCTATTCTGATTTGTGTAATAAATGAGCATTTGGGTAAGAGGTGAATTTGAGTATTCTGAGTTTTCAAGAAGGTTACTCATGATATGGATATATTTTTTGATGTTTTGTAAGTCTAAATGTCTTGATAAACTCAAAATATTTAAGACACATGAAAATAACATCATGAAAAATATATAAAGTCACTGCAATCTGATTGTAGTGACGTAAACCTCTCTCCAGAGCTCATAAGTCACTTATCTTATAGAATAATTGCATTTCAACTGTCTACACCAGACACTCTATAATTGATTGGTGTAGAAGAGAAAAGAAGTAGACTCTTATGAAGATGATAAGATTAATTATTGACTTATTATTAGTTATTTTGTTTCTTTTGGGATAAGTTCTAATAACTACATATCACATTCTGAATTCAATTTCTTTCAAATCAGTACCTTGAACAGCTATAGAACTAGTTGGATTTGACGTAAGTCTAATCTGTGACATATTCAGATATAGGGTTGTTCAATACATGTGCTGAGTGGGAGAATAAGAAAATTGGAATTAAGAACGGAATGTGTGTGTTAATTAGATATCCTAAAGAATGAAAAAAGGTTTATTATAGTGTCCTAAAGAAAATAAGACAATTGTTAGCACAACTGTCTCATTTCTAGAAAAGGATCATTTAGTAAACCATGTTCCTGAAGTAAACTAGTTTTACACGAATTGAACAAAGAAATAACAAATAAGTCAATTATAAATTTAGACGCTCAAAAACATCTAATCGGTATGTCAGAAATGACGTTTCATTGCATTTAAGTAGTGGGAGAAACGTTGTTAGACATAAGAAAACTACTACCTCAAGTAGTGGAAGTGATGTTGAGCAAATTGAAGAACACTACATGAAAAGTTGTTAATATTTCAATATCGAAAGATTTTGAAGAAAATATTAAGACTCAAGATCATGAAAGTGTGATTATGTAGTGCTTAGTCGTAGTGGGAGAATCATAGCGAAGATTGATTTGTTTTGTATGCTTGAGAAAACTTTTATGATCTGAAAAGAAGTACACTCTTGGAAGGTTTCATGAGAAGCTCTCTCAAGATCTAGTACAAAATTGATTTGTTATGACGAAGCACTACTAGACAAAATTGCATGAGAAAATAGAAATAAAGGAATGTTTGTGAAAGTTGTAAATGCATAGTTAAGAGTCTAAGTGGGAGATTGTTAGGGTATATACTATTAATCATGTGATTTTCAAGATTAAATATCTAAGTGGGAGATTGTAAGGATATATACTATTACATGCATTTAGATATAGTACATTATAACAATTGTGATGGTTAAAAGTCTAAGTGGGAGATTGTTGGGATATATACTATTAACCAAGTGTTAAGAAATAATATTTATTATAGAATAAATATTTGCTCAATTTTAATAGATCATATATTCGTTTATGGTGTTTGTTTACTTATATAGTAGATGATTTAGTGTGTAGAGTTTTAGCTTATACACAGAGGATTAAATCATCGGTTCTTATAAATATAAAGTTTTTTGTTCACAATCTAGGATGGAAATTGGACATGCCATCGGTACGATTGTAGCACAAGATTATATGTAATTTATCTCGATTATGGGAACGGTATAGTTCCAACTTCTTGTGCTAGTGCATTTTGTATGTATTGAACGAGACCGAGTAGAGATAGTTGTTTTAGGCGACCGACAATATATATTCTCTAAACTACTAAATGTACTTATATTCTTAATCCTGATATAACTAGTATGATCTGTATATATTAATTATCGTTTTGATTTATTCAAAGGTGAGATTCTGAGATGGGTCAATATGCCTGGTAAGTTGGATGATAATAATATATATTGGTGAAATAATAAGTTAGTTGATGGAATCCATGTCTCGTTATAGAGATTGATTGATATGCCTTTTTGAGAAACTTATAAGTTTTCATCGTATCAAACCTTGCAAGTGAATTTATGAATCCGACACATGAAATAAGTTAAGTAGTGCTCTAAAGAAAATTAATCATTAAGTTAAATTTGTCAGTAATTTAATTTATTGATTAGTATCTGAAATCTTAACATGAGGAATTACATAAGTGTTTAATGGGGAATTATGAAATATAAATAGAGGAGTGCAATTACGAATTTCTAGTGGAATGATTTGTAATTTATTATGGTAAGAATAATTCAAATTAATTATTTGGAATTATTTCCATAATAGGAAGCCTCAGTAATTAATTATGTGGTCCCTCCAGTGCCCATATTTAACTAGAACTCAGAATCCTAATTCTAAAGGGAAAAGGGGAGAGGCGTTAGTTTTCTTTTTATAAGAAAACTAGCATATATTTTTTGGTTGAAGAAAAATAACGTGTGTTTGGTTCTCCTCTTTGGACTGTGAAGAAATCTTTATAATTAGGGATTCTTCTAGCCCTAGATTGATTAGTTTTCTATTCGATATTTGTCCACCCAAGTATTAAGAGAGTTCAGATGTGACCTTGAGATCACTGTAGAAGACCATAGCTATCTTGTAGATTCACTTGAAGAACTGTCTAAATTGGGGATTCGCTTGAAGGTATATGTTCACGTTTCAAGAGGTATTTATTGAATTAAATTTCAGTATGTTTATGTGTTCTAGCATGATTATGTGGTCTAGCATAAACAATATTGGTTATCTATTATTCATGTAAGCAGAAAGATTCTAGTATGCTTTCGCTGTACATATAGTTTTCCAACAACTCATATGCAAAGACTTCAGAAGCTTATAAATCCAATGATACCCTCTTTGCAACTCTAATTTATGACTTCCTTAGAAAGGTGAGAGATTTTTTTTGGATATGTTAATATTAATGAGACGAGTGTGAACGAAATGAAATTGTTGTGTTGTAGTGGCTTATGGATCATCCCGAGTATCTCCAGAATCCACTATATGTTGGTGGTGATTCCTACGCTAGCATTTATATTGCATTGGTTACTCGCAAAATATATGATGGTATTGTATCTTGTAATACGTGAATTTAGAATTAGTGTTTTAGTATGTTATCATCGCGTTTTTCATAAGATTTTTCTTTCTCTCAAGGTGTTGAAGTTGGTGATGAGCCTCAAATGATTACCAAAGTATGAATTGAACTAAACAACAATGCATTTTAGTTGCTCATGATATTAATTGGTACCCAATAATTGTTTAGATTAATTTAAATTTGTATCACGTAAGATCATTTAAAGGGAGAATTAAGCACTTCCAGTCAAGGGATTCTTCGACTCAAACTTGAGACTTCTGATTAAGACATATCTATCATTTGATTCTATTTTGAGGCAACAAATTTTATAACACAACATTTTCATTTGAAAGAACCTCTGTTTCTTATTAAAGCAACTATTTTTTACATTATTAAAACAATTTTTTTCCCCACATTATTAAAACAACTAAGCAAGATTTTTTCATAAGGTATCGGACACGTGACTTTGATAGGTTAATTAAATTGATAGTTCTATTGGTATAACTATTTAAAAATTACGCGAGATATACAGAGTGAATTCTTGATAGCTACTCAAATTGTAGCTACGTTATGTAATTAGCCAAACTTTAGTTAAGAAGCTTCATTATGTTTTAACTTTTAGATATTTATGAAATTTTCACATTATTAAAAGAACTTTTTTCTATGGCCAGACGTGTGCCAAAACTAACATGTTAGGCCCCAAAATAATTGTCCTTCATCTCAACAAGATATTTTCAGTGAAGGCATTGGACAAGTGACTTTGATAGGTTAATTAAATGGAGAGTCCTATTTTTGAAAAGGATCTAATATATCCTTCAACTTTTTCATTTAGAGCTGATACACCTCTCGTTATGAAAGTAACCCATATATATCCCTACTGATATACAAATGACTCATATATACTCTTTTCTTCTAACGGAAGTGAAAAAATTAATTTTAATTTAATTTTTGATTATTTTTAAAAAAAAAATAATCCATATGGGGTGGATATATTTGATCCTCATCACACATATTTTTTTTTTGACTTTTTTGTTTCGACGACTAATTTAAATTTATTATTTTGATGGATAAATTTATTTATGTTTCACTAATTTTCTTGTACAATTTATTATAGATTCCCCATTTGTTTTACAAATACAAAAAATAAATTACAATATAGCCAAAAAAGTAGTTTTAAATTATAATATAGCCACAAAAAAAATAGTTTTAATTATTTTTTCTTTACACTAAAGAATGAAAGAAAAGAAAAAGAATAAGAAACTCAAATAATGATAATCAAAGAAGTCAAAAAACAATTTATGTATGAAAAAGATTAAAATATATATACCTTAAACTTTGCTAGAAGAATCATATATAACCCTACATGATTTTTTTAAAATTAAAAGTAAAAAATATAAACTTGAAACTATTTTTTTTACTTCCGTTAGATGAAGGGTATATGTGAGCTCCTTTTGTAACAGTAGGGGTATATGTGATCCATTTGTATAACGCTAAGGGTATATATGACTCACTTTCATAACAAGGGTATATCAACTCTAAATGACAAAGTTGAGGGGTATATCAGACCCTATTCCCAATATTTAAAAATTACGCGAGATATACAAAGGAAATTCTTATTAGCTACTCAAATTATAGCTACATTATGCAATTAGCCAAACTTTAGCTAAGAAGCTTCATTATGTTTTAACTCTAATCTATTTATGAAATTTTCACATTATTAAAAGAACTTTTTTTCACTGACCAGACGTGGGCCAAAACTAACATGTTAGGCCCCAAAATAATTGTCCTTCGTCTCAACAAGATATTTTTGGTGAAGGAATTGGACAGGTGACTTTGATAGGTGAATTAAATGGAGAGTCCTATTTGTATAAATATTTTAAAATTATACGAGATATATAAAGGAAATTTTTAATAGCTACTCAAATTGTAGCTACGTTATGTAATTAGTCAAACTTTAACTAAGAAGCTTCATTATGTTTTAACTTTTAGATATGTAGAAATTTTCACATTATTAAAAGAACTTCTTTTTACTACCTAGACGTAGGCTAAAACTTACATGTTAGGCCCCAAAATAATTGTCCTTCGTCTCAACAAAATCTTTTCTGTGAAGGCATTAATGGACAAGTGACTTTGATAGGTTAATTAAATAGGGAGTCCTATTTGTATAAATATTTAAAAAATACGCGAGATATACAAAGCGAATTCTTAATAGCTACTCAAATTGTAGCTACATTATGTAATTAGCTAAACTTTAGCTAAGAAGTTTCATTATGTTTTAATTCTTAGCTATTTATGAAATTTTCACACTATTAAAAAAACTTTTTTTACAGCCAAACCTGGGCCAAAACTAACATGTTAGGCTCCAAAATAATTGTCCTTCATCTCAACAAGACAACAAGATATTTTCTGTGAATGCATTGGACATGTGACTTTGATATGTTAATTAAATGGAGAGTTCTATTTGTGAAAAGAGTCTTATATACCCCTCAATTTTTTCATTTAGAGCTGCTATACCCCTCATTATGAAAGTGACTCATATATACCTTACCGATATACAAATGACTCATATATACCATCTTCCTTTAACAAAAGTGAAAAAATTAAGTTTAATTTAATTTTTAATTATTTTTTAAAAAAATAATCCATATGGGGTGGGTATATTTGATCCTCATCACCCATATTTTGTTGACTTTTTTATTTCGACGACTAATTTAAATTTATTATTTTGAAATAAATTTTTGATGGACAAATTTATTTATGTTTCATTAATTTTCTTGTAAAATTTATTATAGATTCCCCATTTGTTTTACAAATACAAAAAAATAAATTACAATATAGCTGAAAGATAGTTTTAAATTATAATATAGCCACAAAAAATAATTTTAATTTTTTTCTTTACACTAAAGAATGAAAGAAAAGAAAAAGAATAAGAAATTCAAATAATGATAATTAAATAAGTCAAAAAATAATTTATGTATGAAAAAGATTAAAATATATGAGACGTGGGCCAAAATTAGCAATAACTGTTCTTTGTCTGCAAGATTGATTTTTTTCACAATATAAATTAGTGTCAACTTTTGAAAAACTTTCATCACTTCATTATTTTGTGAATTCCACTCAACTCCAATGGTGCTAACTTTTATTGTGTTTGTACTGATGCTATTCTTAACTGAATGTAGTCTCGTCGCACTTCATCGTTGAGACTTTTCCTGGATTTGATGGACAACTTCCATTTAAACTTGAAACAGGGCAAGTATATACAATTTTTTTTTTATCTTTATATATAGGGAAAATGGTCTGAAAAATATTTCAACTTTGGTTGAAATTGTTGTTCGATACCAAACTTTATGGAGGACCTTTTACCCCCTAAACTATTTAATATCGTATTTTAAAGGTATATATGTGTACACGTGGACACATTACTATTTATGATTATGCAATATTTTTCTTGTCCACGTGAACACATATATACCTTTAAAATTCACTATTAAATAGTGCAGGGGGTAAAGGTCCTTTCCAAATTTTGTTATCGTAACAATAATTTCGGTCAAAATTCAGATATATTTGAGACCCTTTTCCCTTATATATATGATTAAATAGTTACTAATTTGTATATTTTCATGATTAGTTATATTGGTGTTGGAGAAGAGGAAAAATTGCAGCTATTTTACTTTTTTGTAGAGTCTGAGAGGGACCCACAAAATGATCCTCTCGTGATTTGGCTCACTGGAGGTCCTGGTGGCTCTGGTCTATCTGCCTTTCTATATGAATTTGGTATGTCAATTTTAATTCTATTCAACTTTAAATAATTCACTTATTTTTATATATGTGTATAAATTATCGCTTTTATAAGTAGTGTTTTGATGAATATAAACAATATATCATTTAGCAAACATCCCTTATTCGTTATAGGTTGAACTCATCAGTGACCTCTTAAAGTTGACATCAATTTGTTCATTTTAGGCACCTTATGTCAAGTCGCATTGTATCATTTTGACACTATTAAAGTTAAAGAGATTTGAGATATGGAGAAGACCAAGAGGCCGGGTTGGGTTTGATTTGCTAGAGAAGACGATTGGGGCGGGGAGTTCTGCAAAGTAGATTTAAAAAAAAAATGATTTAATCAAAATTATTTGAGCAAAAATGTCAGGTGTCATTGATTTATTGGCTATCTTTTTTTTTAGTTTTATTCAAAATTCATTATTAAAGAATTATATTGGTGTCAAATGACAAATTTCTTCATTTAATTTGACATTTTGACACATCATTGTGAAATAAGTGTCAAAATGACACAGCGGAACCTCACATGAGGTGTCTAAAATGAACAAACTCTAGTTAAGGTGTCTAAGTGAAAATTTATGCCAACTTTAAGGGGCCACCAATAGGTTCAACCTATATCGATAGTGTATTCAACTTTTAGTATGCGATACCATGGCCGGGGATATGATTAATAATCACTTAAGATGTGTTATGTAAGATGAAAAATTATTTTTTAAGAAAATGATTTCTAGGAAAAAGAATAGGTTTTTTTACTTATTTTCTTGTGTGCGATACATACATAAGAAAAAAGTTATTATCCTAAAAGGATTTATATATAATCTTAGGTAATTTATAGTTTTCTAGTAGTGCATGCGTGTATATAAGAGAGAGTTGAAGCTCATTCTCCATTAAACTTTTAATCAAGCTTTGGAATAATGCTTGTTTCAGGCCGTTTAACCTTTGACTATGCAAATTCTAGTGGAAATTTCCCTAAATTGGAGTTGAACTTACATTCTTGGACCAAGGTTTTGTAAGCTTACTCTTTTTATAATTTGCTTATTGTTCGTCTATTAATTGACATGTAATACAATCTGGTTTTGATTACCACTACAAGAAACTGGACGTTTAGTGGCAAAAAATATCGCCACAGATTGCCAGAAAGTCGCCGCTAAAGATATTCAGTGGCGACATGACGCCGTGGCAAGTACTTCCATAACTAAATGTTATTTGTGACGACAATGTGAAGTCGCCACTACTGACCATTATTTGTGGCAACTACAGTCGCCACAAAAGGTAATGGAATATGCTACAACAAAATACATATAGGGTAGGGTCGCCGCTGTAGTATGACCTTTAGTGGCGACTACTGCTGCCACTAAAACCATTATACCTTCAGCAACAACTTATGTCGCTACAATTACCTCATATATAGTGGCAACATTAGTCACCACAAAAACCATTATACCTTCAGTAGCATCTCTTGTCGCTACAATAGCCATATTTTAGTAGCAACATTAGTCGCTACTAATACCTATTTTTCGACAACAAAAAAATAGACACATTAATATTGATTCAATTACATATCAATGACAAAACATCCAATATGAATACAGAGAACACAAAAATACATGTCAACTCAAATATTTTAAATAGTACCGTCACCAAAAAGTCATTTAAATATACTTCTACTACACAATATGCTAGCTATTGCATATTTTTTGCACTTATATATAATTAAAAAAAACATATGTAGTGTCTTCACACTCCTCCTTAGTCACGTCATTTGTAATTGTGTAAAAGTATTGTCCCTGTTATTAAGAAAAAACATAGAATTATTCTCATAATCTATAATGAGAATAGAATAAGGGGTGACCACGATAATATTTGAGTTAAAGAATTCAAAACACTTTTAAGAAAATAAATAGATCATTCTTCAGCATGCTACATGACCTTATCTTTCACACAGAAACAAATTCATACAAATATTAATTGCGTAAAAGGATAAGTGTACACCGTTTTAGCATACAAAAGAACATAATGTTAGTGACTAAGTGGGCAACAACAATAGCAATGTTAACGAAGTGCCAAAGATCAAAGAAAATTAGTATGTAATAGCATTTCATTATTTATAAAGAAAGTCACAACACATCTATTTTTCCCTTAGGAAACCATGATTTGCTTATTTCCCATAGATGCACAATCTGAAGGGTATCCAACAAAGAAATAAAAGGTAAATTGCAAGGGTCAAAGGCAATAAAGGATACAAAACTTTCCTAAGCGGCTAAAACTATTGTAAAAGGAAGCCGCCGGCCAATAAGACATCAACAATGTAATTGAATCTTCTACTAATAATGCCAAAATGACGGTTACGATACAAAATGTGAAATCACTGAAACATAGATGCGGAGTTAATATCAATTTCATCAATACATCTTTTGCACTTCAGATCTAGAAGATACCCATGGCTATTATCACCTCAAATAGTGCCTCAAATAACAGCTTATTTTTCCACATTTCGGCTTGAAAAACTTCGGTGCCGACTTACAATTTGATGTGATGGTGCAACCTAGTAATTTTTCTTAAACCTACTAATTTTTCCATTTTCCTTTAGAAAATAAATATAGCAAGATACTCCTTTGTTTTAATTTGCTTGTCTTAGTTTGACTCAAGACGGAGTTTAAGAAAATAAAGAATACTTTTGAATCTTGTGGTGATGAACTAAATATGTGTAATGAACTAAATATCCTTTTGAATTTCATGGTCTTAAATATACCGTGTATGCGATATTGGGTGTAAAGAGTGACTGAATAAAGAAAGGCATTCTTTTGAAACGAGATCTAAGCAAGATAAACAAATTGACATGGAGGGAACATTATTTATTGTCCACCTATCTATACATACCACCATAACACAAATAGATAGTATTTCTTGTCCTACTAGATATGTAGATACCACCATAAGACACTCTTTCAAACCTACATTACGCAATTCATGATGCAAATATTCGACCAAACGAGAAGCGAGAAGAGTGTTTGGAACAAGAAATTAAACTTCCTACGTGTTGCACTTCATTAAGGTAATTGTGAGCATGATCAGATGTAGCAGGGCATGCAACTACAATAATTATAAAGTTGTATAACCTGCATAAAAAAGATGTAGTTCTTCGTAACCATAAAAGTGTTATGCGGGAAACACATCTCACATTATTTTCCTTATTATAATATCTACTTAACATATAATATTTTAGAGTAATCTCAACAAACTTCTATGTTAGAGTGATATACAAGAATGTATCATTGTACTCCTACAACTACCTAATTCAACAAACGGAGCTATCTAGCCAAATTTAAAAGTAGAAAGTGTAGTTTCAATAATCATGAAAGATATGCTCCATTCAAAATTGTAAGTGAAACATGGTCCTTGACATGAAAAAATAAAAAGTTCCCCAGTTAATTCATTAGTCTATAAGTATATCACAAAAAAAGGAAGATAGGATACAAAACAATCTAGCCAAAGAGGAATAACACAATCAAGTGGTTAGCAAAACCAGAAAAAGGTAATAAAAACAAAGGAAAAGTAGTACTTAAAAAGATATGAACTTACTAATTGTGTTGGACTGAAGATGTCAATAAAGGTATGGTTTGACTTTACCGACATTAACCTATTCTTAACAAGATGTACATAATTATTAAGAGGAAAATAGAATGTCGACATTGCGCTTGCTTTAGTGTGGGAATGTAGCTTCTTTTGGAGGACCCTCCTTTAAGCTTAGCGGTCTACCATTTCTTATCTCAGAGAAATGTACAAATGATTAAAGTCAGGGAGCGTAAATCTAATGATATGAACTTGAATTTCAATAGGACAATCACAATCTAAGAGGAAAGAACACATAGACACCTCAAGTGTAATACTAACTGGACTGAAAGAAGCAAAAAGTTGCATACCACAACTCAAAAGAACTATAGCAGTAGATAAACAAAAGAATCAACCAAGTAGCTACCCAATGCCACTGAAATCATAAGATAAAATTAAATATAACTAAAAGAGTTAAAGTAAATTGACTAAAATTGTGTATTATATAAAATAGGTATATCAAACTTTCTAAACATTTTTGTACAAGTGCTTAGTTGTAAAAAACTTTATTAGAATTTCACCTTTCACTGCCCTCAATACTTAAAACTATCCAAAATTCTAAACTGCTTTTTATTGTTTATTCTTTTTCTAGTACTCTCTCATTTTCATTCATAGAGCTCAAATCTTTAGTATCAAACATTTTTTAAAGTAGTATATCTTCTATAAATCTCACCCTACTTGTATTGCTAATTAAAGGTCTCTAACCACAAAAGTCTATTTCCAAATAATTGGACTTGGTGCTAAAATAATTGCTAACTTAAGGTCATTCTTATGCCTTCAATGTAAGGAAATTGGGTTCATTTACATATAGAGCCAACAATAAATTTCACCTTCAATGTTACTCTATGTTTGATTTATTAAGAACTTCAAATAGAGACTAATAATCAAAATCACATGTTCAACCAACAAAAATCAAGTTTTGAACTAGTCTCAATTCATTTATGGTGTGTATAGATGAAAAAGGACATAGAACTTACCTGAAGACGAGGAAGACAAACGAGCAGCGGCAATCGATGGCAGCAAGCGCGATGCCAGCAGTGGACACTTCAGGAAACCTTTGGATCTCTCTCGCGTCTCAACTCCCAATCTCAATCTCTCTCGCTTCTCAACTCTCAATGTCTCAGCAGAACCTTTAATTAAAACCCTAGACCCCCAATAAACAAATACAATGTTTAAGTTATAAATTAATGAATGGTTCATATATTATAGGGAAAATGAATAAATATATTCATATTTCGAGCAAATATGCCCCTGAGTGGTTTTGACAAATAATGTATATTTAATTTTTTTATTCACAAATTTACATTTATTGAAGTAAAAAAATAGTGGTTTCTTAATTCCAAAATATTACGACTTTAAAAAATTAAACTAATAATTTTTTACCGCTTCAAATTAAACACGATTGAAATAAAAAATAAATAAATCAATTCCTTACTATTTAGTCATAGAATATATTTGGGTCAGGTGTAAATAACAAAAGGATTAGGGTATTTTTAGTTGGATTAGGTTTGTGTGGGTTTGAAGGGTAAAAATTGAATGAGCTAAAAAAAATTAACCCACCTGACATTTTTGAATTTAAAAAAATCAGTTTTAGGAAATATTTTTGTTAATTAAGTTTGTTAACGAAAAAGGTAAGTCTGTATGTCTCATTAGTTAGACGACAAAGGTATATATGCATCACTTTTTTATTTGATCAACTTTTTCCCTATATTATGTATATCTAAAACATATTTTCAAAAATGATTTTATTATTTTTATAAGTTAAATACACAAATCAAAAAGTTGAACTTTTTTATTTGGTCAACTTTATGATTTTCGGGTTTTATTCTATATCACTAATTATTTTAAATCTTTAATTATTATTGTGATAAATGAATTTTATTTTCAATCAAGTAATCAAATATATCCCTAAATAAGTTTTTTTAGTACTCAAAGTGTTTCATTTAATAAATACGTATAATAACTTTATTATATATAATAATAATTTTGTCTATTTAATTAGAGTTATATTTATTTAAATAACTCTCTAAAATAATTATTAGAAGTTTTCAATATATTGGTATGATATTTATGTATATTTAAATAAGAAATTATTATTAATAAAATTTGAATTTAGAAAGTAGAAAAGAATTACTGGCGACATGAAATGTTGCCACAATACATGGCATTTTAGTGGCAACTACATCGCCACAAATAATCTTTTAGTAGCAACGGCTTATCAGTTGCCACTATAACTAATTTCATTAAAAAATTTAGTGCATATTTGTGGCGACCTAAACATAGTCGCCACTGACTATATAATTTTCAGTAGCAATTTTAAGGCTCGCCCCTAAAGCTAGTTCCTTTTGTGGCAACCCTTACAAGTCGCTACAAAAGCTCCAACTTTTGCCGCAACTCTACGTGTCGCCACTAAAAGTCGTCACAATAAGCCATATTTCTTGTAGTGTACTAGGTGGCAAACATAATATTTATAGACCAACCTGTTGGCACTGGATACACATATGCAAAGACTTCAGAAGCTTATAACTCCAATGATACCCTCTCTGCAACTCTAACTTATGACTTCCTTAGAAAGGTTACATTATTTTTTTTGGATATGTTAATGTTAATGAGACGAGTGTGAACGAAACGAAACGAAACGAAACGAAATTGCTGTGTTGTAGTGGCTAATGGATCATCCCGAGTATCTCAAGAATCCACTATATGTTGGTGGTGAATCCTACTCAGGCATTTATATTGCATTGGTTACTCGCAAAATATATGATGGTATTGTATCTTGTAATTCGTGAATTTAGGATTAGTGTTTTAGTATGTTATCGCGTTTTTCATAAGATTTTTCTTTCTCTCAAGGTGTTGAAGTTGGTGATTTGCCTCAAATGAATATCAAAGTATGAATTGAACTATACAACAATGCATTTAGTTGCTCATGACATACATGATCTTCTTTCTATTCTCATTTTAGATTTTTGCCTAAATATAGGGATATATACAAGGCAATGCTCTAACAGATACATACACTACCATGAATAGTAGAGTCAAATATGCTTATCATATGGGACTTATTTCAGATAAGATCTATCAGGTATATATGATCACACACTTCAACATAGTATCAGAACAAGTAGACAGATGGTCACACACTTAGCTTCAACATAGTTATGCTAACAAAGTAAACTTGTTCCTTATGTTACTGTGTAGTCCGCCAAAGCAAATTGCAATGGAAATTACGTTGACATTGATCCAAATAACATATTATGTCTAAATGATCTTCAGAAAGTGAAAAAGGTAAGGGGTCATCAAATTTTGCACTTGTAAAATACTACTCCTTTTAACTTCAATTATACCTAATACTCCATCATTGCATCTACCTAGTGTCTCAACAACATTCGACGCGATCATATTTTAGAAAATTGGTGTGAGCTTTCAGTTTTAACGAGCAATGTTCACTCATTATTTCCAATTCCAGGACCATGGTGTCGAGTAAGTCTCTGTTTCTCCCTTCATAGCATCATGTATTGTGTTAATTCTATCGATATACTTGCATAGTTTACTTTTTAAATTCAGGAAAATAATTACATATAAAGCTGTCCAGAAAGCACTAAATGTCCGTGAGGTATATACATATGCAAATACATTTTCTATCCATATATATATATATATATATATATATCTTATGCCTTTGAATGATATGGACATGTAAATAAAACCAGGGAACAATATTGGAGTGGGTGAGATGCAATCAAAGCATGAGATATGGCCTTCATGAAGGTATGAAGAGATCTGATGGATGGGTTCTGAATTTTATAACGATGATTTCAAATGTTATTAATTGAGTTCTAAACTTAATATATGTACATATTTAATAAAATTATTAATACTAGTACACCATTGGAGCTAAGGTTATAACTGGATTTGACTGAACCCGTACTCGGGCTTCTACCTCTGCCCCTTGCATTTGCATCTTAATTGATTTACTTAGGGTGCGGGTCATACAGCTCCTGAATACAAGCCTCGACAATGCATGTCTATGGTTGATAGGTGGTTTTCCGGTGACCCTCTTTAATTTCAACTTTCTAAGACGTTAATGTACTTATTTGTTTCTTTCCATCGACATAAGTAATCGTGTGTGTTCTGTAATCTTGACATGGAAAATAAATGTATGATTTGAGGTCGACATTATTGATCTATTTGAGGCCTTGCTCATATATATTGTGTCAAAACATAACTTTTGTTATTATGTTATACTTTTTGTTTTTTTGGTAGTAGTTATTATGTTATACTACTACTAAACTAGTTACTAGATAATAATGTTTTAAATTAAATTTATAATTTTTTTTTGTATTTATCATTTGTTGCGATTTATTTAAAATGTTGTTGTCCTAACCTAACAAATAATAGGGAAGAAAGCAGCCACTTGACTTAAAATTATTGTTAGATCTATGTTATGTACAAAAAAAATCAATTTTATTTAAAATAATTCTTATAAATTTATAAGAATTGATTTCATAAGCAATTCACATATTGATATCAAATTATTGACATATGATTCGCTGAAAATTGAGTGAAAAATTATGTTTTATAACATGAACTTTTTATTAATTTACGAAGGAAAAAAACCTTTATTTCTATTGGTAGGATCCCTTTATTTCTATTTGTGGGATCGAGGACCAAATTAGGTTGCTGTCAAATTATATATGAGACCACGATTAAGAATAAAGCAAGTGCACAAAGATGCATGCTATATTTTTCATATATTTATTTTTATATATAGAAGAGGAGAAAAGATGAATCTATACTTATTTTAACATACGTATAAATATATATAAAACTTCAAAATAAATACAAGTAATGTTATTTCATACATATAAATAATAAAGCAACTTTCACATATAACAAACATAAAATTATATTTGTATGTTATAGTTATAGTTTGCATAATTGCGCTCCATAGCAAATTTTATGTTTGCTTGGACCTTTTGATTTGTATAATTCGCTACAAGCATTCAATTTTATACAAATTGTTGGTTTTGTATAAATTCATTTATACATTGTAATTTGTATAATAAGATATGTATTTGTATAATTATAAGTGTATAGGACGAAAATATGTATTTGTATTTGTATTTATATATACACTTTTCTCTCGCTTTATACAAACAAAAACACATTTTATACATTTTGTACCGAAATGTATAAAATGGCTAATTGTATACCAAAAATGGCTAATTGTATATCGAATCAGATGGCAAAAAAGGGGACGTTTGTTGCGAATTACAATTGAAAAAAACTACGGCTATAACATTTAATTTTAATTAATAGTTTGCTATTTCATACAATTTTTGCTAAATAATACATGTATATAACCAATCTCATATAATGTTTTGGTGTAATATATATATACCACAAATATAATAAATTACATTAGAAAATAAAATGAACAAAAAATGAATAAAAATTATCATCCAGGTTGAGGTGCGGATATTTCACTCTCTTTAACGAGATTTAAGCTCACCGTATCATAATCTACACCAATCCAACAATATCACTCTTGACTTGTCCCCTCTAGGATACAACAACCCTATTGGAACCAAAATAATTAGGTATCATGCAAAATCTAGCAAAGCAAACCTCGAAAGACCATGTGTAAGAAGACAAAGACACAAACATTTAACGTAGTTCGGTCAATTGACCTACTTCCACATAGGAGATAAGCAATCCACTATATAAATATGAGAGTATAAATATCGAGAGAGTAACCTCACACAATTCACTTGAAATAAAAAGAGGTTCACACAAGTGATAACGTATCATTTGTGTCTCACCGTTTCTCCCCCTACACAAAACTCTCAAATCCCCTAAGACTACATTGTGAATGTTGCCAAGTTAGAAGAAATGAACCTCTATTTATAGAGTCATAAATCTTTTCCTACAAGAAAATGACTAGCCAACTATGGAGATTTTGTGTTTTCCTTTAAAAAAAAAAAGAAAAGGAAAACTCATGTCACGCCCCGAGCCTACACCCTGGACGTGGCCGGCACTCAGAGACCATTGTTGGCCCCAAGCAAACCCTTGGCCTGGCTTACTTAATTCAGTGGAAGACTTAACCCAATGAAACAGTCTCAAATAATAACTTAAAGAAATATAAGTTGGCCAAAATGGCACTTAAGTCTTAAACAACATTTGAAAGATAAAGAAAAACATTTGAACTAATAACTATCTGACTGTCTATGAAGCTTCTAAAATACTGAGATGGATGTTGGGACAACCCCACAACATCCTAATAAATAAAAGATTGTAAGCGAATAAAAGAGTCCTCTGGAATGTAAGGAGGCTCACCACTGACTCTAAGCTGCTCAACTGGATCAACGAGGCGCTGGATGCTGATCCTGGTTACCTGTATCTGTATCATAATACGATGCATGCCAACTGGCATCAGTATATTGAATGTACGAGTATGCGAGTTGGAATGCTAAGCAACATAGGCTAGAAAGACACTTAGATTTAACTCGAAAAACAACCCGAAAACATGGATCAAATCAACTCTAGGCATTCAACAATCAACCAACAAGAATTCAACAATGTTCTTCAAGAACTTCACCTTCTTAACATTCAAACAACTCCAAATCACTAAATTGAAACAAATTGGTGTGTGGGTGAACTAACCCAACACGAAAAGATCTCACATACCTTAATAGGGATCACCCCCGACGAATTCCACTCGCAAGCTTGGATGATTTTGGCACATTCTTGTCTTCTTCTCCCGTTCCTTCTTTCTTTCTCTCTTCTCCAAGCCCTAAGCGTATTCTAATTTATCAAAACTGAATCAAGTTCTGTTTTTACTCCAATAAATCCCTAAAAACTAATTAGGAATTTAATTAGAGAAAAGACTACCTTGCCCTTCCCTAATTTCGGATTGGGATTTTCCTCAATCCAACAACCCAATTTGCGAATGGCATATCTCACTCATACGATGTCAAAATCGCGCAAACTCGGCGGAGTTGGAAAGATCTTCCCAAGGGCTTTCCAACCATATCAAGAACTACTCCTAACTCATCCTGATCAAGGATTTATGGCCGTTTGAAAATGGCGAAAACTCACTTTCTTAACTTATACAAAATTTTCCAGATTTCCTTATTCTTTCCAAAAATCATTATTTCCAGATTTTAAACTCTTCCTAATCGTTTCTAGGTGCAAGATGTTACAATATCTCCCCCTTGGGAACATTCGTCCTCGAATGAGCTTTATTTCACTATGCTATATATATATATATATATATATATATATATTGTTACATATTATATCGTATTGAATTGTGTTGTATTGAGATTTCTGTCTTTTGCTCATATTGTTTGTATGTCTTTATCTTCTAAATAACATGAGTTACCTACGTACCTTTAGTAATTTGTTTAGGTTTTAGATTTTTAGTTAAAGTTTCGCTTTACACCTTCAATTATGTTGAGCCATCGCTAAATAACTTCAAAAAACCATTAAGTAATACTCTTTTTTCTCTCTTATATATTTTTCATGAGATGTAAAAATTTAAAAAGAAAAAAATGGTGATGATGATTTCAAGAGAATCATTTAAACTATACGAAAAAAAGTAAAGTGTACTCCTTCAATTTTGTTTACGTGAAATACTTTACTGTATACAAAATTTAAGACCGAAAAAACGAGTTAAAAGGATGAAGAAAAAGATCACCGAGACTATGAAGAATATGTACGTGAACCATTTTAATCCCGGGATAAAACACAAAAATGACCAAAGTTGCCTTCTCCAAATATTTTTTAAATTTTTTTTGAAATATAATTTATATATTTAAAAAATTACATAAAAAATATTATAAGTGGCAATAGTTAATCTTAAAAAAATTAAAAAAAAAAAACTCTAGTAAAATAATAATAATTCTTTGATGGGCTAAATAATACTCCCTCCGTCCCATTTTATATGTCATCCCTTTCTATAAATAGCTGGACCACAATACTTGTCATTTTATAAAATTTATGCATAAATTACCATATTTTGCCTATTATATCCTTCATAGAATAGTTAATTAATCTTGTCATTTATTAATAAAGTTGACTTAAGAAAACATTAAATAAGGATAGAAGGGTAAAGTTACATCACTTCTTAATGCAAGTGCAAAGTAAAAATGTGACATATAAAATGGGATGGAGGGACTAACTAATATAATTCTTTTGGACATAAATGTCCTTGATGATATCATTCATGACATCAACAAAACATACAAAATTCAAAGCTAGAATGTGAATTCATTTATTATTTACATTGTATTCTTCAAACAAAGGGGCTTTGGACCCTTTAAGTCTTCCAACTATGACCAAGTTGATTATAGATCTAGCCCTCCATTTATCCATAAGCATCATTTTAATATTTTATTTTAAATATCAAAATTGCTTATTTTTTTTTTCATTCTAATTTATGTGGTTATAATTAATTGGTCGATTTAAAATTTAAGAGTTTTTATTTTATTTTAATTGAAATTTGTGATCTTAAACTGTTATGAGGTTTTTGTGACTATAAAGACATGTAATTTAAGAATAAAATGAGATGTTTAACATTGACTTGTATTCGGATATAAAAATGAGTCGTTGTATTCTTTTCGGAACTAAAGTAAGTAATTAAGAAAAAGAATGTCACATAAATGAAACAAAAGAGAAAATCTTTGCATAGTGATAAAATTGTTATCGTGTGACCAATAGTGCTTCATGAGTTCAAAATGCAAAAATAATCTCTCACAAAAAATATAGTAAAACCGCGTACATTCCACACGTGACTTAAAAATTATTGTTATGCAATCAGGGACTTACTAGCTCAAGACATGAAAATAACTTTTCGCTAAAATAAAAGGTAAAACTACTTGCATCAAAATATGATCTGATCTTTTTCAAGATTCCATCATAACAGGAGCTTAATACATTGAATTGTCCTTACTTCTATTTTCACATTATTTCCTCTATATAAAGGAGGACCAATGAGTTAGTATTTCACTTCATAACCATAAAATATTCAAATATAGCTTATAGTCTCCCCTCTCTACTAGTGCCAATGGCAAGAACCACACTAACATTTTTTGCCCTTTTCATTGTTTTATCATCACTTTGCTTCAACCCAATTGATAGCTCAAGGGATATTGCTTTTGATAATCCAATTACTCAAAGAACCCTCTTATCCCAAATGACAAGTGATATTCATCCTGATGTCATTGCTGATTGTCAAGTTTGTATGGAACAATGTGGTTCTTGTACTTGTTGCATTGCAAAATTGAAGCATTAATATTACTTATGTTGTAATTTTATATGTTTTTTCGATATGACTTTTTTATTACTATATTTGATTTTAATATGTTTTACGTGAGCAGAGAGTCCATCAGAAACAACTTCTCTATCTTCACAAGATAGAAGTAAAATTACGTACACAAAACTTTCCCAGACTTCAATCACTTGTGCAATTACAATAAACATGTTGTTGTAATATTATATGTTAATTGTAGCCAAATATGCATGTCTTCATAAATAAAAGCTTTTACTTCTACTTATAAATGTAATGTCTCTCTCCTAATTTCTTTCATTAGATCGAATTGATATTATGAAATTCATTTTCATGAAAAAGTCATTTTCTAGTGTTTGGTGGAGAAAATCACGACTTCCCTTACTTAAGAGGAGGATTTTTTTTTTTATAATTATCTTCATTTAATGTATCTTTAATGTTAGTTTCTCAAATTAACACTTAAACATTATTATTAATATTTATTACTTAAACATTTCATCATATTATTATTATTATTATTACTTTATTGTCGACTTCAAAATAATCACAAGAATCTTGAAAAAAAAAAGACCAAAAAGTTATCAACAATGCCTATAAATAAACAACTTGCATGAAGGAAATTAATATCAATAACTTGAATATATCTCAACCATGGAAAAAATACTTTAATTTTTCACAATTTTCTTAATGACCCTTTTCTTACTTTGTAACTCTTCATCTAATTATGACAAATCAATAGTTACTGGTGATGATGGTAAATTAACATCGTCTAAAATTGTTGAAAATTATAATGAAATTAGTAGTGCATCAAAGAAAGTTTCAAATGAATTGCGAAGACGAAGAATGGAGCGTTGCCCTTGCTATCCTTGTTGTGCTTTTCCATGTCCATGTTCTTCTTAAAAGAGGAATGTTTCATGATCTTTGTTGTTGTGTTTTTGATAAAACTTTGTTTTTAGAATAAGATTTGGAGTTTTATGTATAAAATAAATTGATCATGTCATTGGTTTGGTGGATATATATGTGAAAAACTTATATGGTGTAAATTAATTAAGTCTTTTTGAAAATAAATCATTTAATTTTGCAATATAGTATGTGTTTATTTGACATTGCATCTTCATTTCCCTCCTTGTTTTTCTTTTATCAAGTTTAACTTGTATAGACTGATAAATAATCAGAGGCGTATCCAGGATTTATAAATAATGGGTGCACTATTACAAAAAGGTGGATCTAAAACATAAATTTCATCAATTAGGTTCTTTTTACTGAAAATCATTAAAATGTTAAAATTATACGTCAAAAATTAACTTTTATCTATCCAAGCCAATTACAAAATCTTAGAAAGAAAACTACAACAAGATAGATAAAAGATTCAAATTTCTAACCTCACCTAGAGAGGTGCACCAAATCATCACCGTACAACATTATATGATACTTCGAATGTGAGTTCACACATCTATATTTCAATATTTTAAAAAAATATAACACTATTATATATAATTTTGGGAGGGGACCATGGGTTCACGTAAACTCGGTGACCCCCTCCTATATACGCCCCCCCTGCCGACAGTGGCAGAGCCACCTTAGAGTTAGGAGGTTCATCTGAATCCCCTTCAACAAAAAATTATATTATTTATAGGAAAAAATTCTGAAATACACGTCTTATGTTTCCCTTATTTCCAATATCCCCTTCTATTTCTAAAAACCTCTAAAATAACTTATTTCTTTAATGTATCCGAGCTACATATTAATGTATCTAAGCCAGTATTTAATGTATCCGAGCTACATATTATGTATCCGGTATATTTTATAATATATCTGAGCTACATATTATGTATCCGGTATATTTTATAATGTATCCGAGCTACATATTATATATTTGAGCTAGTTTTTAATGTATCTGAGCTACATATTATGCTGGTTTATGTTATAATGTATACGAGCTACATATTATGTATCTGGTTTATGTTACTTTTAAGGGATTAATGTAATTACAAACTAAAGAGGGATAGATTGTAATTTCATATTAAAACTATGTGATGCCTAAAATTTATCCTTATTTCTATATGGTTAAAATAATTTTTTAGGTATATATATATATATTAGATTTCAAACCCCCTTCAACTACTTCATGTGTCTATTTTTTCAGATTTTAAATCCCTTTATTAAAAATTCTGGTTCCGCTACTTCCTGCCGATAATTAGAAAAGAATTTGTATATTATTAGGTATGTATGTCATCTAAAAGATAGTTACATGTTAGTGATCATAATGAGTGAATCAAGTTATAGAAAAATAAGACAATTAATCGATCTACAACAAGTTGAAGTATAGTGGCACCATAAAATTGACGGTGTATGTTATAAACCGAGGAAATACAAGTATACAAATATGAAAATATAGTCGAACGCACCTCTCTATAACAATATTTCATCAAAACAATCATTTTTTAATATGAAAATTGATCTTACTTGTTATATTATATATTCTTTATAAAAATATTTTGCGATAGCAAAAACAAAATATCGAAATAAATGATCCTATTATAGAGAAATTTGATTATACTAAAAAAAAGTATTCAATTAATTACAATATAAAGGAAGGACACTTTTATTTACCAGAAGCACCAGTGGTCTAGTGGTAGAATAGTACCCTGCCACGGTACAGACCCGGGTTCGATTCCCGGCTGGTGCATATTTTTTTCTCTTTTTATTTTATAAATAAAACTCAGTGTAAAATATTTTTAGACATGGTTTATAACATTTTTACTTCATTAAGTTTAGATAGGTTATAATAACATTTATTTTCTTAAATAAAAATATGAAAGAGGGTTATAATAACATTAGTGATCGTAGGACTTGATACCTACGATAAACCAATAAAACAATGTTGGAAAAGGGTAATCGGGCCTATCAGTGAGTAAAGTATTCCTCATTCATGCAGGATCCGGGGAAGGATATTTAATTAGGACAATACTCTTAAGGGGTGTGATGTAGATAATCAATCCTAATATAAATATTAGTGATGGTAGGACTCGAACACGTAATTTATAAATCACACAAAAGATAATTTTATCATTGCTCTGAGACTCCTCTGTGATAGAATAAATTTTTTTCTGATGGTTATGTTTTAGTTATTTGTTAAAGCTTTCGATTTTAAATAATTGTGAAAAAATAATCAAATATACGGTGACAGATAATAACATTTTTAACGCTATCAAGTTAAATTTACATATAAAATAGTTAATTATGACCTCTATTCTCTATATAGAGAATAATATATAGTAAATATAATTTGCTATCCGATTAAAAAATACTAATAAAATTAATTAAGTTGTTTAATAGTTCTTATTCTGCAGTCTGAAAGATTCTTTAAAAAGTATTATAAGACAAAATCAGTTTGTAAATTTAATTTTTTTTTTATTATTATTATACTATACTTCTAATTTCAAAGACATCTCTTGTAAATGACAAAATTTTGACCTTATACCATAAGGGGTCGTTTGGTTACAAGGATTAGCGGCTATTTCAATATTAAATTTGGGATTAATTTTGTTCACTATTTAGTTGTGAGCCAATATATATTAGCTAAAACTAGAATAAAATTTATATAAAAATCAAGGGGAAAACATTAGATGATTTTTTTTACCTATTCAAATTTTGGTGGACAGAATTTTCTAATACTTGTGCTCTATAGCCCGATAGGAGGTAATAACTATATATTCCGTGAAATTAGTCGCGCACAAATTGACTCCGACATTTTATATATATATCTCCTGGTATATTGTAATTTTAAACCAAACGACGCCCAAGTATACTCCATGATATATACTATATAAACACTTGGACATAGGGTAAGATTATTTATCTATATATCCATTTAAACTTTTGGACCATGGCAAACAAAAACTTAGTGTCCATTTTTGCAATTTTCTTGATTTTTTCCCTACTTTTCTTCATTGGCAACTCTTCTTCCTCTTCTAATGATGATAATAATTATATAAGTGATAAATTTGCGACTATAGACAATTACTTTACTCCAATATCAAAGGGCTTTTTTGATGAGCTTCAACGTAGAAAAATGGAAGTTTGCTCATGTACACCTTGTTGTTACATATGTCCATGCCCTACTTCTTAAAAGTGGTTATTTAATAAAGTCGGAGTTCGACTTATATATGTTGATAATATAAATAATTTTTCACATTATCAGGTCACTTGTATTTGTCTTAGCAGGTTTTAGTAACATAATCTGCATTATTTTCAAGATTACAAATAAATCCGACCACTTTTTTCATATAGGGTGGTTACGTGTGCAGATGTCTTTCGAGTGACCTGATTGTATGAAAAATTATTTACACTATCGATGGATATTAGTTAAACTGGGAAATACCTTAATGCCATATCATGTACCCCTTGATTTGGCTTTATTTTCGGATCAAACTATGTAATAACTTTTCGTAGTATGAATAAAAGTTTCCTTTTGGCCAAAAGAAGAGGTCACTCTTATATATATAGGACTGCTGTAACTTTCAAGATTATATACTATGTTTTTACGAATGGTGATTATGTACATTTATCTTTTGGGAACGTGATAGCATTAACTTATGTTCACTATCGGCAGATATTAGTTAAATGTAAAAAATATAGTCTCCTTTCAACTTTGTCATGTTCACTTAAAAAAAGAAAAAGAAAAGAAAGAGGTCACCCTTATACCTCTTTGAAGTAGGGGCGCCGTAATATGTCTTGTTTTCAAGATTGTAAATTCGACATTTTATGGAGGGAGATTAATTACGTGCAACTATCTTTTGAGTGATGTGATAATGTAACAATTATCTTTTTATACTGTTAATTGGCGGATATTATTTAAACGCGCAAACATTAGGCTCCTTTTAACCTTAATATTTCATTGAGAATATATATAACTTGTTCGATTCGATATATATATATAATTAGCTAGGCTAATTAATCATAAACTCAAATATAAGTATATATTTAATATTTTATAAAATAAATATGAGATGCTTATACGATAAATTAAATACCGACATGTGATATATAGAGGAGGTCAAAAAGGTGCAAATCTTCAAAACACTTATCTAACCCCACATTCACATAAATCAAGGAATCTCGTTCTAAGTGGAAAATTACTATCTCCAATAAAATAATTGATAGAACCGACATAACTTTTTCTACACGGTTTATTCAAAACGATCTCTAATTTGATGTTTTTAATATATACAACGACAACCTAGCTACTTAATATATATCACCCTTTTCTTTTTGATGATTGTATTTAGGAAAGTATACATTGTCTACGCCTTTTGATAAAGGTAAGATTTGCTTACAAAATACTCTAATAAATTATTGAAATGATCAAATATTTAACATTAAAACTGCAGCATCTAAAATAAGAAAAAAGTTTGCATGAAAACGATAAACTAACAAATGTATCAAAATATATATTCGAAACAATAACAAGGAAAAGATATACACTATGTATAATATTATATTTATTTTACATAAGTGATTGGTATAATCTTTTATTAATTAAATAAAACATGGAGGTTAATTTATTACCAAGATTAGTTCCTTATATATACATAACACCTTTATTATGGCATGCTATATCAATATTTGGTCATTTCTCAAATATATATATATATCAAAGTTTAACTAAGTTATGACCAAAATAATCCTACTTTATGTAGTTGCACTTCTCATGATATTTCCACTCTTTTGGAACCATGGAAATGCAACAACTCCTCGCAAACTAGCTAGGGATATCCTTTGAAATTTCACCTTCAAAAGATGTTTACTTGTAGATATCCTTTGAAAGACCTGATCAATAGTAGTATCGTAAGAAATCAAGTGATTTACATAGGATTAATACAATGGGACATAAGACCTTAAATCTCTAATATCAACAATTTTTTTGGGAAAAAGGACAAATATATCCCCAAACTATCGTAATTGGTATGCAGATATCCTCTGTCATACTTTTGGGACATTGGTGCCCCTACCATCCAAAAACTAGAGCATATATGCCCTTCAGTCTAACGGAAGACTAAATAGAGACACGTGGCGCAATCTTATCCGTCGATCCTATATTCAATAATTGTCGGGTCGGTGGATAAGATTATGACACGTGTATCTCCGTTAGTATAAAGGGTATATATACTCTAGTTTTTGGACGGAGGGGACACCAATATCCCAAAAGTATGACGGAGGGTATTTACATACCATTTACGATAGTTCAGGGGTATATTTGTCCTTTTTCCCAAAACCATTTACGATAGTTCATTTTAGGCACCTTATGTCGGGTCGCATTGTATCATTTTGACACTATTAAAGTTAAAGAGATTTGAGATATGGAGAAGACCAAGAGGCCAGGTTTGGGTTTGATTTGCTGGAGAAGACAATTGGGGCGGGGAGTTCTGCAAAGTAGATTTAAAAAAAAATGATTTAATCAAAATTATTTAAGCAAAAAAGTCAGGTGTCGTTGATTTATTGGCTATCTTTTTTTTTTTAGTTTTATTCAAAATTCATTATTAAAGAATTATATTGGTGTCAAATGCCAAATTTCTTCATTTAATTTGACATTTTGACACATCATTGTGAAATAAGTGTCAAAATGACACAGCGGAACCTCACATGAGGTGTCTAAAATGAACAAAACTCTGGTTAAGGTGTCTAAGTGAAAAATTATGCCAACTTTAAGGGGCCATCAATAGGTTCAACCTATATCGATAGTGTATTCAACTTTTAGTATGCGATACCATGGCCGGGGATATGATTAATAATCACTTAAGATGTGTTACGTAAGATGAAAAATTATTTTTTAAGAAAATGATTTCTAGGAAAAAGAATAGGTTTTTTTACTTATTTTCTTGTGTGCGATACATACATAAGAAAAAAGTTATTATCCTAAAAGGATTTATATATAGTCTTAGGTAATTTATAGTTTTCTAGTAGTGACATAAGGGAGAGTTGAAGCTCATTCTCCATTAAACTTTGAATCAAGCTTTGGAATAATGCTTGTTTCAGGCCCTTTAACCTTTGATTATGCAAATTCTAGTGGAAATTTCCCTAAATTGGAGTTGAACTTACATTCTTGGACCAAGATTTTGTAAGCTTACTCTTTTACAATTTGGTTATTGTTCGTCTATTAATTGACATGTAATATTGTATAACCAATTTGGTTTCGATTACTAGGTGGCGAACATAATATTTATAGACCAACCTGTTGGCACCGGATACTCGTATGAAAAGACTTCAGGAGCTTATAACTCCAGTGACACCTTCTCTGCAACTCTAACTTATAACTTCCTTAGAAAGGTGAGAGATCTGTTACGTTTTTTTTTGGGATATGTTAATGTTAATGAGACGAGTACTGTGAAATTGTTGTGTTGTAGTGGCTAATGGATCACCCCGAGTATCTCAAGAATCCACTATATGTTGGTGGTGAATCCTACTCAGGCATTTATATTGCATTGGTTACTCGCAAAATATATGATGGTATTGTATCTTGTACGTGAATTTAGGATTAGTGTTTTAGTATGTTATCGCGTTTTTCATAAGATTTTTCTTTCTCTCAAGGTGTTGAAGTTGGTGATTTGCCTCAAATGAATATCAAAGTATGAATTGAACTATACAACAACGCATTTAGTTGCTCATGACATACATGATCTTCTTTCTATTCTCATTTTGGATTTTTGCCTAAATATAGGGATATATACAAGGCAATGCTTTAACAGATACATACACTACCATGAATAGTAGAGTCAAATATGCTTATCATATGGGGCTTATTTCAGATAAGATATATCAAGTATATATGGTCACACACTTCAACATAGTATCAGAACAAGCAGACAGATGGTCACACACTTAGCTTCAACGTAGTTATGCTAACAAAGTAAACTTGTTCCTTATGTTACTGTGTAGTCCGCCAAAGCAAATTGCAATGGAAATTACGTTGACATTGATCCAAATAACATATTATGTCTAAATGATCTTCAGAAAGTGAAAAAGGTAAGGGATCATCAAATTTTGCACTTGTAAAATACTACTCCTTTTATCTTCAATTATACCTAATACTCCATCATTGCATCAACCTAGTGTCTCAACAACATTTGACGCGATCATATTTTAGAAAATTGGTGTGAGCTTTCAGTTTTAACGAGCAATGTTCACTCATTATTTCCAATTCCAGGACCATGGTGTCGAGTAAGTCTCTGTTTCTCCCTTCATAGCATCATGTATTATGTTAATTCTATCGATATACTTGCATAGTTTACTTTTTAAATTTGGGAAAATAATTACATATACTCGAAGATTTGGGCAAACGATAAAGCTGTCCAGAAAGCACTAAATGTCCGTGAGGTATATACGTATGCAAATACATTTTCTATCCATATATATATCTTATGCCTTTGAATGATATAGACATGTAAATAAAACCAGGGAACAATATTGGAGTGGGTGAGATGCAATCAAAGCATGAGATATGGCCTTCATGAAGGTATGAAGAGATCTGAGTCATATGTGTATGATATCTAAACTTCAATTGATGATCATCGTCATCTCACTAGCAAATCCTGTCGAGCTCTAATTTATAGGTATTATCTCCTCTTCTTCTTCTTCTTCGCGTTTACTTTGATAGTGGTGACCATGACATGACTATTTCTCATTTGAGCACTGAAGAATGGATAGACACTTTGAAATTGCCAATTGTAGATGATTGGGAGCCTTGTGTCATGTTCCACCACTATCCGGGCAAAATTTTGCAGCCAAATAAGCATGGAGGTTTCTAGAGTTAAGGAGAGAACTCTAGAACACCTTAGATATTTCAAGAAAGCCTTGGAGAATTCTAGGCTATGTAGAATTCTTTAGAAAGGGGGCCAATGTGTAAATACCTTAGGGACTTCTCATGTAAATATTAATTGTAGTTTAGTCCTTAGGAAGTAGTATAAATAGAGGTGCCAACCATTTGCAAGACATCACTCAAGTGTAAAGCAATCTTCCAAAGCTAATATAAAGCCTTCTTCCAAAAACTTTCTCTTTGTTCTAAGTCTTTCCTTAAGCATTCTCTTAGCAATCCAAGTCTTAAAGGTTTCCTTGAATTTACAAGATCTTGAAAGAGTACTGAGTAAATTGTCAAGGGCCACACGGAACTTTAGCCATCACTCTAAGTTCGTGACACTTGGTTTGTTGAAGATCAAGTTGCAGGGTTGGTTCCTTTTTTCTAAGTTGCCTCAACTCTTTAAAAATGTTGTTACACCAGTGTGTCGAACACGTACACCTGATCCTGATGACATTTTTGAAGAGTCGGAGCAACATAGTCTTTTTTAACTCACATGTACCAAGACTTTTCTAATAACTATACTTTGTTTATGTAGATACAAGGTGAAGTATCTCCAAAATGATTATGAGTTGACATATGCAACTGTTAAGGTAACCACTATTCCCTATTGCAACAATCCTAAACCAATATCATTGTATGACTAGAGGTGAAGGCTACAATTTTAACCTGATGGATGGGTTCTGAATTTTATAACGATGATTTCAAATGTTATTAATTGAGTTCTAAACTTAATATATGTACATATTTAATAAAATTATTAATACTAGTACATCATTGGAGTAAAGGTTATAACTGGATTTGACTGAACCCCTACTCGGGCTTCTACCTTCGCCCCTGATTGTATTTGCATCTTAATTGATTAACTTAGGGTGCGGGTCATACAGCTCCTGAATACAAGCCTCGACAATGCATGTCTATGGTTGATAGGTGGTTTTCCGGCGACCCTCTTTAATTTCAACTTTCTAAGACGTTAATGTACTTATTCGTTTCTTTTCATCGACATAAGTAATCGTGTGTGTTATGTAATCTTGACATGGAAAATAAATGTATGATTTGAGGTCGACATTATTGATCTATTTTAGGCCTTGCTCATATTGTGTCAAAACATAACTTTTGTTATTATGTTATACTTTTTGTTTTTTTGGTAGTAGTTACTATGTTATACTACTACTATACTAGTTACTAGATAATAATGTTTTAAATTAAATTTATAAAAAAAAATTGTATTTATTATTTGTTGCGATTTATTTAAAATGTTGTTGTCCTAACCTAACAAATAATAGGGAAGAAAGCAGCCCCTTGACTTAAAGTTATTGTTAGATCTATGCTATGTACAAAAAATCAATTTTATTTAAAATAATTCTTATAAATTTATAAGAATTGATTTCATAAGCAATTCACATATTGATATCAAATTATTGACATACGATTCGCTGAAAATTGACTGAAAAATTATGTTTCATAACATGAACTTTTTATTAATTTACGAAGGAAAAAAACCTTTATTTCTATTGGTGGGATCCCTTTATTTCTATTAGTCGGATCGAGGACCAAATTAGGTTGCTGTCAAATTATATATGAGACCCTGATTAAGAATAAAGCAGGTGCACAAAGATGCATGCTATATTTTTCATATATTTATTTTATAAATAGAAGAGGAGAAAAGATGAATCTATACTTATTTTAACATACGTATATATATATATATATATATAAAACTTCAAAATAAATACAAGTAATGTTATTTCATACATATAAATAATAGAACAACTTTCACATATAACAAACATAAAAATTATATTTGTATGTTATAGTTATAGTTTGCATAATTGCGCTCCATAGCAAATTTTATGTTTGCTATAGACCTTTTGATTTATATAATTCGCTACAAACATTCAATTTTATACAAATTATTCAGTTTTGTATAAATTAATTTATACATTGTAATTTGTATAATAAGATATGTATTTGTAAAATTATAAGTGTATAGGACGAAAATATATGTATTTGTATTTGTATATACACTTTTCTCTCTCTTTATACAAACAAAAACACATTACATTTTGTACCAAAATGTATAAAATGGCTAATTGTATACCAAAAATGGCTAATTATATATCGAATCAGATGGAAAAAAGGGGACGTTTGCTGCGAATTACAATTAAAATAAACTACGGCTATAACATTTAATTTGAATTAATAGTTTGCTATTTCATACAATTTTTCTATAATAATACATGTATATAACCAATCTTATATAATGTGTTGGTGTAATATATATACCACAAATATAATAAATTACATTAGAAAATAAAATAAACAAAAAATGAATAAAAATTATCATCCAGGTTGAGGTGCGGATATCTCGCTCTCTTTAAGGAGATTTAAGCTCACCGTATCATAATCTACACCAATCCAACAATATCACTCTTGACTCGTCCCCTCTAGGATACAACAACCCTATTGGGACCGAAAAAATTAGGTATCATGCAAAATCTAGCAAAGCAAATCTCGAAAGACCATGTGTAAGAAGACAAAGACACAAACATTTAACATAGTTCGGTCAATTGACCTACTTTCACATAGGAGATAAGCAATCCACTATATAAATATGAGAGTACAAATATCGAGAGAAGTAACCTCACACAATTCACTCGAAATAAAAAAAGGTTCACACAAGTAATAACGTATCATTTGTGTCTCATCGTTTCTCCCCCTACACAAAACTCTCAAATCCCCTAAGACTACATTGTGAATGTTGCCAAGTTAGAAGAAATGAACCTCTATTTATAGAGTCATAAATCTTTTCCTACAAGAAAATGACTAGCCAAATATGGAGATTTTGTGTTTTCCTTTTTAAAGAAAAAGAAAACTCACGTCACGCCACAAGCCTACACCCTAGTGGCCGGCACTCAGAGACCATTGCTGGCCCCAAGCGAACCCTTGGCCTGGCTTACTTAACTCAGTGGAAGACTTAACTCAATAAAATAGTCTCAAATAATAACTTAAAGAAATATAAGTTGGCCAAAATGGCACAAAAGTCTTAAACAACATCTGAAAGATAAAGAAAAACATCTGAACTAATAACTATCTGACTGTCTTTGAAGCCTCTAAAATACTGAGATGGATGTTTGGACAACCCCATAACATCCTAATAAATAAAAGACTGAAAGTGAAGAAGAGAGTCCTCTAGAATGTAAGGAGGCTCACCACTGACTCTGAGTTGTTGAACTGGATCAGCGAGGCACTGGATGTTGATCCTGGTTACATGTATCTGCATCATAATACGATGAAGGCCAACTGGCATCAGTACATTGAATGTACGAGTATGCGAGTTGGAATGCTAAGCAACATAGGCTAGAAAGACACTTAGACTTAACTCGAAAAACAACCCGAAAACACATATCAAATCAACTCTAGGCATTCAACAATCAACCAACAAGAATTCAACAATGTTCTTCAAGAACTTCACCTTCTTAACATTCAAACAACTCTAAATCGCTGAATTGAAATAAATTGATGTGTGGGTGAACTAACCCAACACGAAAAGATCTCACATACCTTAATAGGAATCACCCCCGATGAATTTCACTCGCAAGCTTGGATGATTTTGGCGCATTCTTGTCTTCTTCTCCCGTTTTTTCTTTCTTTCTCTCTTCTCCAAGCCCTAAGCGTATTCAAATTTATCAAAATTGAATTAAGTTCTGTTTTTACTCCAATAAATCCCTAAAAACTAATTAGGAATTTCATTAAAGAAAAGACTGCCTTGCCCTTCCCTAATTCCAGATTGGGATTTTCCTCAATCCAACAACCCAATTTGCGAAAGGCATATCTCACTCATACGATGTCAAAATCGCGCAAACTCGGCGGAGTTGGAAAGATCTTCCCAAGGGCTTTCCAACCATGTTAAGAATTACTCCTAACTCATCCTGGTCAAGGATTTATGGCCGTTTGAAAATGGCGAAAACTTACTTTCTTAACTTAGACAAAATTTTCCAGATTTCCTTATTCTTTTCAAAAATCAGTATTTCCAGATTTTAAACTCTTCCTAATCGTTTCTAGGTGTAAGATGTTACAATATCTCCCCCTTGGGAACATTTTTCCTTGAATGAGCTTTATTTCACTATGCTAAAGGCGGTAACATCAAGTTTAACCCTCAACAAGCAAAACAAGTAACACATGCTTACTCAATAATTCAAGGAGTACTAAGAAGAGAATTATTACCTTCAACTGCATTCTCTCCAGATTCAAAAATATGGGGATATCTCCTTTTCATGTCCTCCTCAGCTTCCCAAGTATCTGCTTCAACAAATTGGTTCCTCCAAAGGACTTTGACTGATGCAACTTCTTTTGTTCTCAACTTGCGAACTTGGCGATCTAAAATCTGAACTGGAATCTCCTCATAAGATAAATGTTTTTTAATCCCCACATTTTCAGTTTGTACTATCAATAAAGGATCTCTCATGCACTTATTAAACATGGAGATGTGAAATACCGGATGCACCACTGCTAACTCTTGTGGTAGCTCCAACTCATAAGCTACATTGTCAATCCTCCTGACTATGCGATTAGGTCCAATATACCAGGGACTAAGTTTTCCTTTCTTACCAAACCTCATAACACCCTTCATGGGTGAAACCTTCAAATACACCCAATCATCTACTTCGAACTCTAGTGGCTCTCTCCTAACAGCTGTGTAGGATTTCTGATGACTGTGCCATTTTCAGCCTCTCTTGAATCACTTTCACCTTTTCCATAGCTTGGTGGACCAAATTTGGTCCTATCAACCCTGTTTCACCAACTTCAAACCATCCAATAGGAGATCTGCATCTTCTTTCATAAAGAGCTTCATAAGGAGCCATTTGGATGCTAGCGTGAAAACTATTGTTGTAAGCAAACTCTATGAGAGGCAGGTGATCATCCCAATTCCCCTTGAAATAAATCACGCAGGCCCTCAACATATCTTCTAAGGTCTGAATGGTACGCTCTGCTTGCCCATCTGTCTGAGAATGAAAGGCAATACTCAATTTCACCTTTGATCCCAAACCTTTCTGAAAAGATTTCTAGAACTGTGTTGTAAATTGTGCACCTCTATCTGAAATAATGGAGACTGGAACTCCATGAAGTCTTACCACCTCCCTGAATATAAAGCTTAGCATAATCTTCTGTTGAGTTGGTAGTCTTTACCGAAAAAAATGGGTTGATTTCGTCATCCTATCGATAATAACCCAAATAGAATCATGTTGTTTGCGAGACCTTGACTAGCCTATGATGAAATCCATATTGATCATCTCCCACTTCCATTCTGGAAGTTCTATATTTTGAGCCAAACCACCGGGCCTTTGGTGCTCTACTTTCACTTGTTGGCAATTTGGACACTTAGCAATAAATTCAGTAATGTCCTTCTTCATACCATTCCACCAATATACTTCTCTCAAATCACGGTACATTTTGGTGGAACCCGGATGGATGGAATAACTGGAGCTTTGAGCTTCTTCCATGATTCTCTCTTGGAATTCATCCACCATTGGTACATACAATCTACCTTGGTATTTCAACACACCATCTTCCCTTTGTTCAAAAGCTAATGCTCTTTGCTTTTGAACATTTGCCTTCAGGTCAAACAAAATGGGGTCTTAGTCTTGCTTCACTTTCACTTCTGACACTAGTGATGACTCAGCCCCGTTCGTCACCACTATTTCTCATTCTGTGAAATCCATAAGTCTGACTCCCAGGCGTGCAAGTTTGTGCACAACTTTGGCTAACTCCCTCTTTTCTTCCTCAACATGGGCGGTACTACTCATAGATAACCTGCTTAAAGCATCAGCAACAACATTAGCCTTACCTGGGTGGTAAAGAATACTCATGTCATAATCATTGAGTAATTCTAACCACCTTCTTTGTCTGAGATTGAGCTCTTTCTGAGTGAACACTTATTGCAAGCTCTTGTGATTAGTGAATATATCAACATGAACACCATACAAGTAGTGTCGCTAAATCTTTAAGGTGAAAATTACAGCAACCAACTCTAAGTCATGGGTTGGATAATTCTTCTTATGAACTTTCAACTGTCTGGAGGCATAAGCTATCTTCTTGCCATTCTGCATTAACACACAACCCAAACCAACTCTGGATGCATCACAATACACCACAAAACCTTGAGTACCTTCTTGTAAGGTCAAAACTGGGGCACTAGTCAACCTCTTCTTCAATTCCTGAAAGCTTTTCTCACAGCTTCAAACCATTGAAACTTCACTATTTTCTGAGTCAACTTCGTCAAAGGAGACGAAATGGACGAGAAACCCTCAACAAATCTCCTACAATAGCTAGCCAAGCCCAAGAAACTCCTGATATTAGTTGGAGATGTGGGTCTAGGCCAATTCTGCACTGCCTCAATTTTCTGAGTATCAACTCTAATACCATCACCGAAAATAATATGACCCAAGAATGCCACAGACTCAAGCCAAAACTCACACTTGGAGAACTTGGCATACAACTTTATATCCTTCAAGGTCTGAAGAATTATTCTGAGATGACTAACATGATCTCTTTCATTCCTTGAATAGATTAGTATGTCATTAATGAAGACGATAACAAATATATCTAATTAAGGTTTGAAGACTCTGTTCATAAGATCCATGAACATTGTTGGTGCATTGATCAAACCAAAGGACATAACCAAGAACTCATAATGACCATATCTATTCCTGAATGCTGTCTTTGGAATGTCAAATTCCCTAACTTTTAATAGATGGTAACCTGATCTGAGGTCAATTTTCAAAAAACAGGTGGCACCCTGAAGTTGATCAAATGAATTATCTATCCTTGGAAGAGGATACTTATTCTTGATGGTAACCTTATTTAATTGACGGTAATCTATACACATCCTAAGGGAACCATTTTTCTTTCTCACAAACAAGACCGGAGCGCCCCAATGTGAGACACTTGGTCGAATGAAGCCCTTATCTAATAAATCTTTCAACTACTCTTTCAACTCTGTTGGTGCCATTCTGTATGGCGGAATAGAGATATGATGAGTATCTGGAATGATGTCTATGTCGAAGTCTATTTCTCTCTCAAGAGGGACTCCGGGTAGATCATCAGGAAAAACTTCTGGAAACTCTCTTACTATAGGAACTGACTGAATGGAAGATACCTCAGCACTTGAGTCCTTAACTCAAACTAAGTGATAGATACAACCCCTAGAAACTAACTTCCTTTCCTTAAGGTACGAAATAAAACGACCCTTAGGCACTGCTAAACTACTACTCCACTCTATGACTGGCTCATTAGGAATTTGAAACTTGACAACTCAAGTTCTGCAATCTATGAAGGCATAACAGGCATGAAGCCAGTCCACACCTAGAATGATATCAAAATCTACCATGTCTAGCTCAACTAGATCAGTTATGGTGTCTTTGTGATTGATATAAATTACACAATCACGATAAGCTCGCTTAGCTAGAATAGACTCCCCAACAGGTGTAGAAACACAGAAGGGTTCACAAAGTTTCTCAGGAAGAATTTCAAACTTATTTGTAACATAAGGAGTTACAAAAGACAAACTTGCTCTTGGGTCTAGCAAAGCATAAACATCAAAAGTAAAGACTTTGATCATACCAGTGACAACATCTGGAGAGTTCTCTTGCTCTTGGCAACTGGTGATTGCATAGAGGCGATTTGCTCCTCCGCCAGTACCAGAAGTAGCTTCTCTAGGTGTAGCCCTATCTGGTGGAGCAACTAAAGAAGACTGGGCTCTATTGCCCCCATTGCTCTGCCTGTTCTTTGGACATTCTCGTATGAAATGCCCATTCTGACCACACTTGAAACAACCAGTGGAGCCCTCACGACAAATACCTGAATGGTTCCTACCACACTTGGCGTAGGCAGGAGGCTTACTACCTCATTGCGCCACACTACCCTATGAATATGTAGGTTTAACTCTGGAATTCTGACCATAGTACTCACTCTTGTTCTTAGGTGCAGGTGCACTAGCAGATGATGGCAGGTCCATTCTATTTCTATTGGAAAGATGACCGGTTTGCATTACTCTTCTGCTATCCGAACTCATTCCCCGTCTTAGCTCTCTTGTTCTTGAACTCCTCTCTATCCCTCGGCTTCTCTTCCTCTACCTGTTGCACATAGACCATCAATCTCGAAATGTCCATGTCCCTAATAAGCATTGATGTCCAGCCCTCCTTGCTTGACAGACGACCCAAACCAGCAACAAACAAACTTATCCTACTTCTCATGTCCACAACCATTTCAAGAGCATATCGAGACAGTTGGGTGAACCTCAACCCATACTCATGCACACTCAAAGAATCCTGCTTTAAGGTGAGAAACTCACGTACCTTTGCCTCTTTCAGCTCTTGGGGAAAGAATCGTCCAAGAAGGCCTCCTCAAAACATGCCCAACTCGCAGGTGGTGCATTCTCAGCTCTACCCCCTTTCCACTAATCAAACCAGGTCCTAGAAACATTCTTCATCTGATATGCAGCTAGCTCGACCATCGCATTATCAATAACATGCATCACATCGAACATCTTTTTCAGTTTCTCAATGAAGTTCTCTGGATCCTCTGCAGTGCTCGAACCAGTGAAACTTGGGGGATTCATCCTCAAGAACTCACGAATCCTTGAAATGTCAGCCTCTTCTTACCGAGCTCCTCTCTGCTGCCTAGCCTGATTGGTCACGACTTGGCTAAGCATCTTTATAGCTTCTCTAAACTCAGCATTAGAGACCTCTCCTTGTGGTTGCACTTTAGGTGCATTAGGTAACTCTTGCTCATGTGGTTCAACATTTCTCCTAGCTGGACGACCTCGTGCTGCTCTTCATGGAAGCATGGTTATCTGAAACATGTGCAAGCACAAATTAGTGGGAAACTTTTAGAGATTAAACTCTAACGCACGAAATGAGTGTGAAAAAAGTGAGATAGTTCCTAAATGTTGCAGCCTCCTAATGATAGATGTGGCGCGCTTCACACCGATAACTAGAACTCTACAAACACGGCTTCATAGACTCCCTAAGGCTCTTGAACTTTGTGCTCTGATACCAAGTTTGTCACGCCCCGAGCCTACACCCTGGACGTGGCCGGCACTCGGAGACCATTGCTGGCCACAAGCGAACCCTTGGCCTAGCTTACTTAACTCAATGAAACAGTCTCAAATAATAACTTAAAGAAATATAAGTTGGCCAAAATGGCACTTAAGTCTTAAACAACATCTGAACTAATAACTATTTGACTGTCTATGAAGCCTCTAAAATACTGAGATGGATGTTGGAACAACCACACAACATCCTAACTAATAAAAGACTAAAAACGAATAAAAGAGTCCTCCGAAATGCAAGGAGGCTCACCACTGACTCTGAGCTGCTCAACTGGATCAACGAGGTGCTGGATGTTAATCCTGGTTACCTGTATCTGCATCATAATACGATGCAGGCCAACTGACATCAGTACATTGAATGTACGAGTATGTGAGTTGGAATGCTAAGCAACATAGGCTAGAAAAAATTGGAAGAAACTGAATAACTTACTTGGCTCAACTCAACTCAACCTGACTGACTCATTTCAATATAAAATAATTTAAAATAAGTGCAATATAAAGAAAAGTTGTTTAAAACATGATATAAACTCTGTGTGTATGCAAAGTTACAATAAATTTGATATGTATATAGAAATACAAATGAACTGATGTATATGAAAATACAATAATTGATGTGGGAGTTTCTCTAACCGACAACCATCACATAAGAGCTATAGTGATGATACAACGATCAACCTCACATTGCCAGAGCATCTTATACCCGGCCAAAGGTATAGAACCTGAACTGCCTAATGGATCCACTAGTCTATCTTGCAAAGGATTCATCTAAAAATTATAATCATTTTCTACCCATAGTGGCTACATGGTTCTATGGGGGTGGTGGGTTCTTTGAACGCTCCGCCAATTCGGTGCTCAATACTACTCCCAAAATATACTGGCTCTTATGTTTTAAAACATACCTCTTTTGTGATTTGAGATTAGTACTCAAAACTTAGCTCAAAGTCTATCTTGGAAAATCAAAGTTTTCCCCTCTTGCTTCATTTAGAAAGCAATTACTCTCTTTTGAAAAACTAGCCCGAAAGTCTTTGGAAATCTCAGTTTTCATTCTTATTTAAATGTGAAAACATTTCTTTTAAACTTCTTTGGGAATACATAGTCCCCATATACTTCTTTGAAGAAAAGGACTTCAAACCTTAGCTTTACTCTTGCTTAACTTCAAAACTGAAGTCTTAGAACGATTATGGATTCAAGGTTCATGATTTCATGTTTATGAATGATTTCATGATGTTTAGATGTACTTTAGAGTGTTGGAATCAACTAGGATACATAGGTACATCACTTAGGAACAAGTATGAAAAGATGGAGGAAGAATGGGGTGAACTGGCGTCCTTGGCACTCTGAGAGGCGTGGGGCACCAGGCCCCAAACTTCAGAGAAGTCTGTGGGGTGCGTTGGCTAGCGCGGCACCCCAAGGCCAAAACTTCAGAGGCTGCTTTGGGGCGCGCTGGCTGGCGTGGTGCCCCAGCCCCGTTACCCAGATGTTCTCGATTTTTCCTCTTCGTTTTTCATCTCTAAACCCTCCAATCTTCCTTAGTTCTTTCCCCAAACTTTGGATCATTAGTACCCTCAATACCCATTAGATTTAACTCGAAAAACAACCCGGAAACACAGATCAAATCAACTCTAGGCATTCAACAATCAACCAATAAGAATTCAACAATGTTCTTCAAGAACTTCACCTTCTTAACATTCAAACAACTCCAAATCGCTGAATTGAAACAAATTGGTGTGTGGGTGAACTAACCCAACACGAAAAGATCTCACATACCTTAATAGGGATCACCCCGGACGAATTCCACTCGCAAGCTTGGATGATTTTGGCGAATTCTTGTCTTCTTCTCCCGTTCTTTCTTTCTTTCTCTCTTCTCTAAGCCCTAAGCGTATTCTAATTTATCAAAACTTAATTAAGTTCTGTTTTTACTCCAATAAATCCCTAAAAACTAATTATGAATTTAATTAGAGAAAAGACTACCTTGCTCTTCCCTAATTCCGGATTGGGATTTTCCTCAATCCAAAAACCCAATTTCCGAAAGGCATATCTCACTCATACGATGTCAAAATTGTGCAAACTCAACAACGTTGGAAAGATATTCCCAAGGGCCTTCCAACCATATCATGAACTACTCATAACTCATCCTGAGAAAGGATTTATGGCCGTTTGAAAATGGCCAATCTTACTTTCTTAACTTAGACCAAATTTTCCAGATTTCCTTATTCTTTTCAAAAATCATTATTTCCAGATTTTAAACTCTTCCTAGTCGTTTCTAGGTGCGAGATGTTACAACTCAAATATGATAAGAAACTTAGGGCAAATAACCAATAAGCCCAACAACATCGTACAACTCAAACAAATATGAATTAGTTAAAGAGTTCAAAGCTCCAGTAAAAGAACATCTTCCTTCAACATATAACTGTCTCTTTCATATTCATTCTTTTAAGTATAGAATTCGCATTAACTAATCAAGGTCAGGATAGAGCAGTTAATACTCCATTCTTGATCATAACTCTCAAATTTGAGCATGATTGGATATAGAATATTCACCTTTGTTATATCTCCCAACGTGGAATTTCCTAATGCAAAATAATTTGAATTTAGTCGGACGACCATACTAAGGTGAAGTTTTGTTATTTTATTTTATTTTTTAAAAAAAACGTTTCCAACTGCTCATAAACAATCAAATCAAATCTTATGAAAATTTTGCAACAATGACAAGAAAAAAAAATAGAATATTATAAATTTGCCGAAGTGGGCATCTATATATACATTTGAGTAAATTAAACCAAATGTATTATATTTACATAAAGTGATTATATATATTGGTGATAATATTTTATTACT
The DNA here is from genome assembly GCA_029007595.1 of Solanum commersonii. NCBI lineage: Eukaryota > Viridiplantae > Streptophyta > Magnoliopsida > Solanales > Solanaceae > Solanum > Solanum commersonii. The sequence continues at coordinate 64,855 of JAJTWQ010000503.1, forward strand.
ATATAATATGGAGGTTATTACCAAGATTATTTCCACTATATAGAACAATTTTATGAGACATTAACCATATCAAGATTTGGTTATTTCTCAAATATACATCAAAGTTTAAGTCATGGCTAAAATTATTCTACTTTATGTTGTTGCACTTGTCATCAATTACAAGCTTGCCAAATACAAATGAAGTAACTTGTAATGGATCAGAAAACCAAGAGTCCCTCATTTTAAGCTCGTCAGCTCACACAAATGCAATCACTATTCCTCTAGTAGACCCTACAAACATGGGGCACGCCAGACCCCAATTATAATTACAAGCATACCAAATACAAACAAATGTAGGTCAGGACACGGTTCATTAATTATCGATTAATACAATCCCCTCACCCAAACACTCACACACAAATTACAAACAAGTTTGTCAACCAGTACAATTTTAAGTAACTTGTAATAACTAGTGGTTGCATCAGCCCACAATATAGCTTCTTGCCGTACGTATTGTTGTCTCGTATTAATACTATCTACGCATTGTATGTTTTAGTTTTAATTGTTACGTCTTTTTTTTTTTTTTAGCCTGTCAAAAAGTGTAAAGCTTTCATATATCACATTAAAAGCACTTTTCACCCCACAAGTAATTCGAAATTAGTCCTTGTAATTAATATCTAATCGATTCACCTCATTTAACCTTCCAATTACTTTGAAATGTGAAATTTTGATCCCCTCGCTAGTGAATACATACAATCCCAATAATTTATTATTATTAACCGTTTCACCATTTAATTACTCATGTGTACTAACTAGCTTGTTGGTATTAAGACTTAGTCATGTTTAGGTTCAGTATTTGCTAGAAGTACTCTTTAATTTATATCGAGTTAAAGATTTACATGTTAACAGAAAATGTAGAGAAATTATAGTGTTGGAGAACTTAAATTACTCAATGTATACTAGAATTAGTGGCAAATTTACAGCCTAAATTATGCACGTGAACCTATGATCTCTTCGTAAAGCTAAATATTTTATGTATATATTTCTTAAAGTTTATACAATATTATCTGATGATGACACTCACACTATAAGAAGACTAAATTGTGCACGTAATTGAAGGTTAAAATCTTTGCCTACAGGACTTAGGATCAATTCTCACTTAATTTTTTTTTTGCTTCTTTATTAATGGTGCACTCATGTTCTTATAATTATGTATTCGCCTTTGATTGGAATGAAATGGTTCCAAAGGGAGCGAATTGGACTAAGTTTTTTTTTTTTAGCAAATTTACCACTAGACAGAGCGTCTAACGGCCTTTTATTGAAAATAAAAAGATATCAATAGGGATAAGTACGAGCAAAGGGGGCTAGGCCTTACCTTATTATTCCTAATGAGATAACAAGTCTCTAATAATTAACAAGCATGGAGTACAATCCTAACTATGATGATATTACAAATGAGGATACTTAAGTATCGCAAGGATATAAAAGCCAAAAATAAAGATGAGTTATCCACCTCAAACTTCATTTGATATATGTATGAACTAAAAAAGTTAGTTTGCTCGTCTAAAGGAATATGAAGTATTTCTTTCTTATCTTCTTCTTCAAATTTGTCCAAAAATGATTGATAGTTCATCACTTCTTGTTGGATTTGTTAGATCTTGATAAAGTCATTGACACTGTCATATGATTCTGCTTCGCCAGTCGCATCGGTGGGTGCCTTGAAACAAATTCCTCACTCACCTTACCATCCCAACTATGTTGTATTCCATATGTCTTTTTTTGCATTTGATGCTTCCACTTGTTTGTTGTCTAGGTGAAAGACCCCCCTCCTTAGCCACTTTATCAAAGCATATATCCAACATATCATCTTCATCATCCCCATCAGACACCCAAGTCAAGAAGGCTATCCCTATTATCCAAGTTTACTTTTGTAGCACTCAAATTAGATGAAGTATCTAAGACTGCCATAGATGCATTTGTCTTACTTGTAGGCACAAATTTGAGTGCTTGAGGGCTTAACTTACTCCTACTAGGTGAAGGAGTATGATTCTCTGCATCAACTAAATCTGTCCATCCTGAAGCACTCGTTTCCCCTTGTGTTTCCTTCGCGTCATTCAAATTGGTTGTAGCTACCTCTTGATTCGAAATAAACATGGCAGGTGTATTTGGATTGATTTCTTTGTCATCTATCTCCTCCGTTACAATGACTCCTTTTCATGTGTCACAACTCACAAGAGCTTGTTGATCAGTATGATCATCATGACAACGTTCTTTCAACTTCCCCGTTTGCTCAATCTGCTTTTCCAAGTCTAAAGTATTCCCAGCTTCAGCAGATAATTTAGTCGTACCATGTAGCCTTTCATATTGTCCAAAATTATTATCTCGCAACACATCAAATTGAGTACATTCAACGACACTATTACTTTTATCAACCTCAACTTGTGTAGAATTGTTTTGGTGTAACATGTGATTATTTGAGGACTTAGAGTCAACCATTTTTTTTTATGTGAGACCAAAGTCCATTGATTACTGGGTTTTTTCTACGGTAGAGTTGCCTTGTTTGGTTTCATCTTGCCTTGATTTAATAATCACAACTGCATTAGGCGAACCCAACTCTCTATCTTTCATAAATCTAGACGATAACTGTCGTGTAGAGACTTGTGATGTAACGATCAACTCCCTAGAGTTATTATCTGCATTATTTTGTGCCTCAACATCAATATGGACAAGAGTGGAAGAACTTGTTGCAGCCGCACCAAGTTGCTCACTTATCTTACTAGTCAGAATTCCAAGTAACATAGCTTTTGTATCTTCTTTATGCCCAAATGTTGCAGTAAGAAGAAGGAGACATGGTGCAATAACTTTTTCTTGAATAACTGTTGTAGCGTGTTTATCCTTGTCAAGGTTATCCACACTATTTTTTCCAGAATTGATGTTAGTCGAATTTGGTAATGTTACCTCTTTTCCAGTTTGTTAAAGAGAAAGAACTTTCTTTTTCTCATCCAAAATTGATTGTAAATCTCCTTCAAACTTTTCTCCGTTAATTTTTGTTTCATCAATCAGTCCACTTGCTATCTCCATATTCAGTCTACATTCTTCCTCCTTGTGACCCTGATGTTTAGATGTTGTGCAGTACGAGGGCAATTTGTCATAGACACCAGTTTTTGCAACACCTCCTTAACGACACCAATTTTTTCATCTTTAAAAAAACATTCTAACTCTATCCGGAAGAGATGATAATAGATTAACCTCCACTTTTACCCTAGCTACACTAGGCCTTGAATTACCGGTTGTTGCATTATCAACTTGTAGGGGTGTCCCAACGGCTGATGCTAGTGAAAACAGGGCTTCACGAGCAAATATCTGCATTGATAGACTCGGGAAAGAAATCCAAGATAAAACAATTGGTTTCTCCTCTTTTGGATTAAATCATGGTGTCCAACGTTGAATTCGACATTGGTATTGATTATTCACGCCCTTTTCTTTTAGTGTGATGAATGATACTGCCCTAGAATACACCTCCACAAAGTCTTCCCGATTTGATATCGATAATCTTACCAGAACATGACGATGATTCAATAGTCCCAAATTACAATGTCTGTGTAAAAATCATTTTGAGATCAATCATATCAGGTCTCCCATAAGAGAACTTAGCAACAAGGTTTTTACATAAGAGTCACCTGGTGAGAGAAGAGGCTAGCGTAGGGTTTTTTTTTTTTATATTTCCCGAGTTGGACGAAGTGATTATATAGTCTATCCTAAAACTTTGAGATTGACGCGTAGTAATAGTTATTATCGCTAAATTCAAATTTATAGCAAAATCTAACCTCATAATATTATCTTTTCTTTTTCTTTTACAAATATAAATCAAACTCTTTTAATTATTTCTTATATATTTTGGTATAACCATTTGATATTTGGTACCCAATATATGTTCAGACTAATTTAGATTTGCATTTTATATAACCATTTAAAGTGAAAAGTGTCACGATCCGAGTCTATATCTATAACGATCCAATCCGATCATTATGAGTAGGCCAATAGTGAAAGAATTTGGGCTAGAAAACTTTTCGAGTAGAGAGTTAATCTATTTGGCTAGGCCAACGTCAGACAAAATTTCAGTTAGGTGGAGTCTATGGCTATTCGAAAATGGGTGGGGTGCAATGTTAAGTTTTGGTTGATATATTCGTGTAGCCAAGACATTAAGGAATCCATAAGGCTTTACAGAATTGAATTCAGTTAAGTAGAACTCCCGAAATTGATCTTGGTGTGGAAGAGATATGTTGGGATGTCAAGAGAAGAGGTTGGGACCGTCTCACCTGATGTTGGGACCCCTAAAATAAAAATTGTCCACGCACCAGATGCTAAGCACTGGGTGTGAGGTGGGGTGTTAAAAGAATGACAAAAGTCCCACATCGGTGGTTATTGAGATGGGTGGACTCCTTATAAGGCTTGGGCAATCCTCCTCCCTTTGAACTAGTTTTTGGGGTGTGAGTTAGGCCCAAGACCTAATTTAACATGGTATCAGAGCAAGGACGACGGATTTAGGAGTTTATTTCAGAAGAATTGAAGACCAATTGCAAGATTTTGTTTCGAAGCATTCTCACATGGCGATTAAGGACGAACTAGGAGGAACGGGAGTCAGACTTCAAGGAGAAGGTACCAATAGCAACACAATGGTGATTGATCATAATCATCCGCTATATCTGAGCTCTTCAGATGTACCAGGAGCACTGTTCATAGGAATCCAATTAACAGGAATGGAGAACTATACTCTATGGAGTCGAGCTATGGAGATCGCTTTACTAGAAGGAATAAGATAGGATTCATTGACGGATCTGCTCTACGAATGGATTTTGAAGGAAATTCGAGGAATATTTGGGATCGATGTAACACAATTGTCATCTCTTGGCTCACATGCAATGTCAACAAGGAATTATTTTCTGGAATCTTGTATTCAACTAGTGCTCATCAGGTATGGCTTGATCTTAAGGAGCGTTTTGATAAGATAAATGGATCTCGACTTTACCAATTGCACATGAACATATTCACTCTTACCCAGGGAGTTTTGACCGTCTTTGCTTATTTTACAAAATTAAAGAATTTGTGGGATGAATATGATTCAATTCTTCCCATACCTAGCTGTGATTGTTCTAAGGCTAAGGAATTTGTGGAACAAATGCACTATCAGAGGTTATTACAGTTTCTCATGGGCTTAAATGATAGTTATTCACAGGCTAGGGGGCAAATTCTGATGATGCATAATTTGCCAAATGTATACTAAGCCTATGCCTTAGTGATTCAGGATGAGAGTCAGAAAGGAATTGCAGGGGATATAGGAGAAAGAATGGATTCATTAGCATTGTATACTGCTAGATCTAACACACCTCAGCAGTTCCATCCTAAGCCTAGGAAAAACTATCAAAATTTGTTTTGCGATTTCTGTAGCATGAGAGGACATGTTCGAGCAGATTGCAACAAGTTGAAAAAATGCGACCATTGTCATGTCACTGGATATATAAAGGAAAATTGTTTCTTACTGATTGGTTACCCAGAAAATTTTAAAGGAAAGAGAAGGGCTAATGCAGTGTTGGGTGGAGGAGATCAGCATTTTCAGCAGCAGAGTTCACAGGATCATGCACTACTAGAAGTAAGTTCTATGATGCAGAGAAAGGCACACACTGTTATAGGAGAACATAAGTCGACAACTCAAGAGCAGCTATTGCAGCTCATGCATGATTCTTCACCAGAGCAGTTTCATCAGATGATTGACACTATAAAGAACCACAAGAATATTATGGATACTCCAAGCAATGTCAACATGGCCGGTACTTCTCACTCCTTGAAATGGATAATAGACACAGGGCAACAGATCACACTATAAATAACCCAAATTATTTACATGTCAAGACTAAAGTAGGTGGCGTAGGAAAGGTGCAACTTCCTACAGGTGACTTAGGTGACTTAGCTACAGTCTCACATGTTGGGAACCTTCAGCTTAGTGAAAATGATGTGATCAGTGAAGTCTTATGTATACCAGCATTTAAGTTTAACCTTTTGTCTGTGAACAAATTGACAAAAGAGTTAAACTGTTGTGTTTCATTCTTCCCACACATTGTGTGTTTTCGGGATCTCTTTGTCCAGGAAGGTCAAGGTGATTGGTGAAGTTGAGGATGGTCTATATGTGTTGTAATCGACAACAAATGGGTAAAGAAACAACATCAAAACATTGACAAAGCGATTAGGAAGAAGATGGAGATTCAATACTTTGGCATCAAAGGCTAGGCCATGTGCCTATGGGAGTACTTAGGAAAATAAAGGAGTTACATATTCATGCTAGTTTTACTAATGACCAGTGTACTGTTTGTCCTCAAGCTAGGCAAACTAGAATTTCTTTTCCTGTAAGCAGTACTACAGTTGATAATTTTTTGGATCTAGTGCATATATATGTCTGAGGTCCATATAAAATAGCTACTCACATAGGAATGAGGTATTTTCTTACCTTGGTAGATGACAAGTCTAGATGGACATGGACTTTCTTGATTGTTTTAAAGTCTGATGTAATTGTTGTTCTTAAACAATTTCTAGCAATGGTTAAAAATCAGTTTGGGAAATGTGTGAAGATATTCAGATCAGATAATGGTGGAGAATTTATGAATTCTAATTGTCATGATTTGTTTATGTTGCATCGTATTATTCATCAGAAGTCTTGTCCTCACTCTCCACAACAAAATGGAGTTGTGGAAAGGAAGCACAGACACTTGTTGGAGACTGCAAGAGCAGTAAAGTTTCAGGGTTGTCTTCCAAATGGTTTTTGGGGAGAATGTGTAGAAGCTGCTACTTATATAATTAATAGGATGCCTTTAACAATTCTAGGAAACAAGTCCCCTTATGAGTTAGTATATAACAGGAAGCCCTCATTAGCACATCTCAGAGTAATAGGATGTCTTGTATTTGCTACAAATTTGAAGAAGGGTGATAAGTTTGCACCAAAAGCTAAAAAAACTGTATTACTTGGGTATGTTGTTAGTCAGAAGGGTTATAAATTGCTAGATCTCGAGACAAAGGTCATCTTTATCAGTAGAGATGTCATTTTCCATGAGAAGGTTTTTCCATTTCAAGAAGCAAGTCTCGAAGACACCACTAACTCAATATTTCCTGTACCCTCACCTATGGAAGACTGTGCACTTACACCATGTGTTATTTCTGCTACAGAGCAGCCATGCATTATTATTGATCCTCCATATCCTGTTTTAGATACTGAGACTGTTTCTTCAGATACTGAGGTTGAGGTTATTTCATCTGTAGTATCACCACAGCTCCCTGATGTTATTAGAAAGTCCAACAGGCCTGTAAAGCCATCACTTTGGCATACAGATTATGTTCTATCCAAGCAGAAGAAGTCAGCTAGTACTTGTCTATATTCTATTGCTGATGCAGTAGATTACCAAAGCATCACACCAGCATACAAAAGTTTTGTTACTAAATTTTCCTTGGAAAAGGAGCCTTCCTCTTATCATGAAGCCATACAGGATCCCAGATGGGTTGAAGCTATGCAGAATGAAATTCTTGCTTTGGAGGATAATCATACTTGGAAGCTTACTCAGTTACCTGCAGATAAGAAAGTCATTGGATACAAATGGGTCTATAAAATAAAATACAAAGTTGATGGAGAGGTTGATAGATTCAAGGCTAGGTTGGTAGCCAAGGGTTACAACCAAAGAGAGGGATTGGATTATCAGGAAACATTCTCACCAGTTGTAAAGGTGGGGACTGTCAGGGCTGTTATTGCTTTAGCTGCTGCACATAAATGGCAAATCCACCAGATGGATGTTTTCAATGCTTTTCTTCAAGGGGACTTAAATGAAGAAGTATACATGGACTTACCTCTGGGCTTTATCCATCAAAGTGAGAGGGGGACAGTGTGTAAACTCACTAAGTCACTTTATGGACTCAAGCAGGCTAGCAGGCAATGGAATATCAAATTAACCATGGCTTTAGTCGACTCTGAGTTTCAGCAAAGCCACTATGATTACTATTTATTCACAAAGCATCAAGGAAAGAATTTGGTGATGGTATTAGTATATGTTGATGATCTACTGATCACAGGAAATGATCACAAAATGATAGTAGAAAAAAAGAAAACTCTCCAAGATAATTTTAAGATCAAAGACTTCGGTTATTTGAGATACTTCTTGGGGATTGAATTTGCCAGAAGTGACACTGGAATTCTTATGCATCAAAGAAAGTATTCACTTGAATTGATTTCAGATATGGGACTTTCCAGCTCCAAGCATTGGAGCTCCTATTGAATTGAATCAGAAGCATACAAGTGCAGAATTTGACTTGCACTTTCCTCCAGCTGATGAAAATGACAAACTGCTGAGTGATCCCAGTTGTATCAGAAACTGGTAGGAAGGTTACTCTACTTGACAATAACAAGACCTGATATTGCTTTTGCAACACAACTTCTAAGCCAATTTATGCATAGCCCCAAAACATCTCATATGGATGCAGCCATGAGGGTGGTGAGATATGTAAAGAAAGCACCTGGATTGGGGATACTGATGAGTGCTAATGTTGATAATTAGTTGACTGCTTATTGTGATGCAGACTGGGCATCATGTCCAAACAACAGAAAATCTATAACAGGTTACATGATCACTTATGAGAGTTCTTTGATCTCATGGAGATCCAAAAAACAGGACACAATCTCAAGGAGTTCAGCTGAAGCTGAGTACAGAAGTTTAGCTTCAACAGTGGAAGAGATAGTGTGGCTGGTTGGCCTCTTCAAAGAGCTAGGAGTAGAGATGGTTGCTTGTGCTGTGTACGGTGATAATAAATCGCCATACGAGTTGCGGCCAATCCGGTCTTCCATGAACGAACTAAGCACATAGACATTGATTGTCATTTCATTAGGGAGAAGGTTCAACTGGGAATGGTTCAACCTACATACTTGAAAACTGGAGCGAAAATGAGACTAGCTTACCAAAGGGCTTACTTGCATACAACATGCATACTTGCTTACCAAGCTAGGAATGAAAAATATTTTTCATACACCTAGCTTGAGGGAGGATGTTGAGAAGTTAATAAGGTGTACAACTATCAATTAAAGTGTTGAAGAGTTTGTTAAATTAACAGCAACAACTTGTTAGCATTAGTTAGTTAGTTAGCCAGCTAATATGATTCTATAAATATAGAAGTTAGAGTCACAAAATGTACAGAACTCATATTAACATTGAGCTGAAGATTACAGCTTGTTCATTCTATGAAAATGAGTTTTCTCTTTCAATGTCTTGGATAAATTGTTCAGATTGATTTACAATTCATTCAATTCTACAGAATTAACACTAAGCACATCAAACTTCTAATTACTAGAAATGTGAACTTTAATTTGATGCCTTTGCTGGTACATATATACAAAAAGTAATTCAAACCAATTTTGTACCTCTATATATGTCTAATCTAGCTTACATATAAATAGAACACATCAAAGATAAATGAAAGAAATCACTCAAGTTTGGCCATATCTTACGTAGACATTCAAATTTCAAATGTATCGATCTATAGGTGGAAAATCTTTGATTATTGAAAGAGTTAAAATAAGATGAGATGTCAACATAAAATTGCATGGAACTAAGTATATAATTACATCGTCTTGAAAACCTACAATCTCTTCCGAACTAAGATTATTTAGCGTGAAATCGAACATTATGAAAGAAAAAGATTCATATAGATAATTCTAACTAGTTGGTATTAAGACTTGGTCACGTTGATATAAATTTTTTCATTAGGTCCAGTATTTGCTAGACGTCCTTTAAACCGAGTTAAAGATTACATATTAACAGAAAATATAGAAAATTTTAGTATTATTGGAGAACTTAAAATACTAAATATATGTTGGAATGAAACGGCTCCAAACAGAGCGAGTTGGATTGTGAAGAGTCATAGAGTCGATCTTAATTACCATCATTTTATTTTGTTAAAGTATTAAAGAATCATTTTAAAAAAATATTACATAGAACAATAAACATCCAATTGCTCACAAGAAAACAAAATAAATCTATCAAAATGTTCAAAAAACAATGAAAAAAATATTAACTCTTAATTTGTCGAAATAGGCATCTAATAATACATTATGTACATTTGGGATTATTATATGTATAATATTGAGATTATTACTAAGATTATATATATATATATTAAATAACAAACTTAATTCAAGCTATGGCTAAAATTATCCTACTTTCTATGGTTGCACTTTTCATCATATTTATGCTTTTAAGCTCGTCGATTCATGTGAATGCAGTGACTCGTAAATTAGGATTACACTATAACGTAGTTACAAGCTTGTCAAATACAAAAGAAGCAAATTCTGATGGATCAGAACACAAGTATTTGTCCATTTTGAGCTCATTAACTCACTCAAAAGAACTGACCTCACGAAAACTAGGATCATGATCTAGTTCAATTACAAGCTTGGTGAATACAAATGAAGCAGTTGCTCGCACACTAGGGGGACGGGGGAACCTAGTTTCAAGCTTGCATAATACAAATGAAGCAACTCCTCGCAGACTACAGACTCGTGTTGGTGGCATACAGTATGTGCCAACTTGGACAACTAAAATGACTTCTCACAACATCTAGAGGATGCTCAATTAAGCCCAATATGTACATAAGTATACAAGTATGCTAAAGTGCTATGTTATGCACTATATGTTGTACTATAGTATTATCTAATAATGTACTTTTGTGCTCTTATAATATCTAAAATTGAGTAACTTTCCCTTTTATTAAATTTTAAGGGGTTTTTGGTTCAAAATAGAATTATCTTGAAATTTTTATCAGAATAATAATTATGAAATTATAATTAAAAGTATCTATTTTCCGTCTTTAAGGCTTGTTTGATTCAAAGATAAAATACATTTAATTCAAATATCATAACGATATAACTCGATTCATCTATATTTCAAAAAATCAATCTTTTAGAAGGAAAAAAATCTCTCTTTTTTTCCTCTTAACTCCTAACGGAGTCAACATGAGAATGTTTTTTAATCATACTAAAAAATAGAGGGGTAAATTTAGATATATTGTCCCAACACAAAGGAGTCATTAATGTAAGAGCTTTGTAAATGCCAAATCAAATATGAGATGATTTTGCTATTTGTAAAGGTATGAATAGAATAAATAGAGTTAATGATAAAAATAAAAAAAAAATAAAAAAAAAAAAATATATATATATATATATATATATAAAATATCTCAATTTTTCGAGTTTTATATTTGAACTATCATCAACTATTTATCAAAACACACTTGACACTTCAGTTACTGTTTGTGCCTTTCTCCTACCTAATACATCACCATCGTTCATGTATTTGATAGTAGGTAGAAAACTCACACTTGATAGTTTATATAAAAACTCGAAAAACCAAAATATCTTAGGTGTGTTTCTGATCCACACTAAAAAATATATAATAGAGTTTAAAATTGTGCAATTTAGGTTTTGGACAATTTGGAAAGAACATAACTAGTGTAATCTCAGAGTCGAGTTTGAGTCCAATTTTTTTTTTTAAAGAAGTGGATGGCACGACGTCGTTAAAGTACTTGTGTGAAAACTGAAACACAGTATAAAGCAGATTTGCAGAATAAACTCTAAGAGAAAAAATGTCGACTTCAAATTTGGAATTGGAAGTGAGCTCTTCACTTACAGCTCCTTCTCTGCAAGTTCCAACCTTTCATCATACCCCTTATTATTGGTACATTCTCTCTCTCTCTCTCTCTCTCTCTGTGCTTTTTTGTGGGTGGAGAGGTATGTCTGTGTATATATTCTTGAAAGATAGACATAGCTGATGATGATTACTGTTTATATGAATTCTGATACATAATTGAGGATACCCCTTTTAATTTGAAGGCCTAATTGAGTGAATTGGTACTCTGTGTGTGTGTTTGCCTTTTTTTGGGGGTGGGGCGTGTAACAATGCATTCTTGAAATACAGACACAGCTGGTGATTACTGTTGTTTGGGGGAGGTGGGTGGTGCTGTTTAAAAATGCATTCTTGAAATACAGACATTGCTGGTGATTGGGCGGTGGGGGTGGGAGTGTGAAAATGCATTCTTGAAATACAGACACAACTGGTGATTACTGTTGTTTGGGAGGGAGGTGGGTGGTGCTGTTTAAAAATGCATTCTTGAAATACAGACATTGCTGGTGATTGGGCGGTGGGGGTGGGAGTGTGAAAATGCATTCTTGAAATACAGACACAACTGGTGATTACTGTTGTTTGGGAGGGAGGTGGGTGGTGCTGTTTAAAAATGCATTCTTGAAATACAGACATAGCTGGTGATTACTGATGTAACTCCAGTTCCTTCGGAATTGGTAGTCAATCCTATTTCCGGTAGGGGCAGTTGCCAATTGAATTAGATTTTGACCATTATTTTCATATCCGTAATAGTGCGAAAAGAAGACCCAGCTCCAAGTTGTTGAAGAATAGTGTCGTTGAGTTTCTCGACCCTTTGACTTAGGATTAGTCAGTTTTATTTCTCGATGGGGCGGGGAAGGGATATTTGTTTGGGGGTGGGGGTGTGTAAATGCATTCTTGAAATACAGACATAGCTGGTGACTACTGCTGTTTGGAGAGAGGTGTGGGGGAGGAGGTGGTGGTGTATAAAAATGCATTCTTGAAATACAGATATAGCTGGTGATTAGTGTTGTTTGGGGGGGGGAGGGGGGGAGGGGGGGGAGGGTGGTGTATAACAATGCATTCTTGAAATACAGACATAGCTAGTGATTACTGTTGTTTGGGGGAGGTGTGGGTGGGTGAGGTGGTGCATAAAAATGTGCATTCCTGAAATACAGACATAGCTGGTGATTACTGTTTGTTTATGAAATCTGATGTACAAATGCTGATACCCTTTTTCGTTTAAAGACATAATTTAAGCAAATTCTACAGCTGACCAGTTTTAGATCCTCAACCACAACAACATACCGTATGGGGAGGATAGAGTGTACCAGTCCTTACTCCTACCTCGTGGCGGTAGAGATGTTGCTTTCGAAAGACCCTAGGATCAAGTGAAGCAATTCAAATTATTTATGGAAAGGAAAAAAACTATAGGGAAGAAAACATGGCAACTAAAAAGGAAAGGAGTGCGGAGCATACAAGAAAAGAACAGTAACAACAATAACAATAGGATAGTGCGATAACCAAAACACAATAAACAACCGTTGATGATAGATATCAAAAGCAAGCAACTACAAGCTTACAAATAATACTACAACAGACACTGCCAAGCCTAAACCCGTCTAAAAGCAAGACAATGTTCCACTACCTACTTTTTGTTAGGTAGTATGAAAATATACATGAAATTTGGTGCAGGAAAGATTGTATGGGCACCATTTTTATACAAAAATGTTTGTGGAGTTTGTAGTTGAGCCAAAAAATTCTTGGTAAATGTGAATTAATTAAAGGATTTAGCCTTAGTTTGCTTCAGTATGGTGTTACTTTAGTAGGCTGAACTGATTTAGCTGATGGCTTTTGTTTGGGGAAAGGGAGAGCTTTATTAAGTAATTTCATGATTTTTATAAATATCTGGTAATTTTGAACTTAAGTTATCTAATGAAACTTCAAGATATGAATTTGGAACTTGTCAATCTTTTATTTGGTAAAAGCAATACTAAATGAGTAAAAAGGAAAAGAACTTGGCAATCTTTTATTTCATTATAGTTCCATGATTCATAGTATTTTATTCCTTATTGATCCCTTTGAATTCCATATTGAAGTTGCGATCGGATCTATATTAAAAAGAATCGGTTCAATATATATCTTATGTACCCATAGGTACAATATTGGATTTGTATCAAAGTTCGGATCAATCTATGTTGAGTGATTGCCTTCATTATGTAGTTGCTACCAAGTACCACTATTTTTGGTTTGGATCTTCCAAATCCTTCCGTAGAGATCCAAACCCATTTTTTCTAATCCTTTGAGAAAAATATTCATTCTCTTCCTAAAAATAGGAGGTAGAACCAACAAAGACTTCTTTTTCTATTCATCCTTGACCTCACTCAAGAATTGTTTTTTATCCAATCCGTAGGAATTAATAGAAAAGGCAAATCCTATATAATACACCAGATCCGGCTCGGTTATTAATAGAGTGAATAGATCTTGAAAACTTTCTTCTGATTCAAAATCATAGTGTAACGTGTATCCTCCCCTGTAACAAAAAATTGTTTTTTGTTCAAGAATGAATGGAACTGTCCATATCTAGTTCATCCTTTGGAGCCATATCACATCCTGGATAATGAATTAGGATGAATTGAGATGGTATTTTGTTAATATGTAATTATCTTGAATATATTAACCATTTCTTTATTTTGGGATCGCCCGGAAGGGACAAAAGAAAGATCTTGTTGTTTCTATAACTTGGGAGTATCTCTCTGAGCATATTCCTGCAGAAATTCTTCGCCTGCCCTAAAGATAAATGTTCATAAAAGAAAGGGAACTTTTGAAATCCCTGAAATTTATTTATGTAGAATTATTCAACCTAAGTACTTTCCTTTTCAAATTTGACATATCTGTTTTTACTTTCCATTCACATTAAGCTTACTTCCTGAATATATAGAGGGTTCATATAATTGACTTGGATTGATTTGGATTTGAGGCATAGTTGATTGATTGAGAAAAATTACTAGCACTAATAATAAGTATTCTTCTGTTTGCTCTCTGTATTTACTTTCTATTACAGTGAGGAAAACATCTACCTGCTATGCAAAAAGCTATGTGATGATGGGCTGGCAGATCCTGATGGTTCTGATCTGTTTGTTATTTTCATTTCCAATGAGAAGAAGCAGGCAACTACTCTTTGCTCTTCCTTTGGTTACTCGTTACTGTCTTAAGAAGTTCATTCACTTCATTGTATAAGATCTGTTCTGCTACTAGTAATGGTAATTTATTGCGTTAAACTAGCAAATAGTTAGGTGGATAACAAAATAATGTGAACTGCAAGCCTTTGTTTGCAAACGGGATGTACTAACGTTTAGAACTTGATCTTTCACATTTTGTTTACCATTTGATAATTCTTTGTAATGCTTTAATCAGTTCAGTTTTTTCTCTCTATCCCCAATACAGCAAAGTAAAAGGATGAAAGGAAGTTCATGTTTGAATGGATCTGAAAATGGTCCAGGACACTTAAATGAGTTAAAGATAAATTGGACGTGAACATTCTTCGAAACTAAATCGATACAATACTATGAGTTCGTTTCTAGTGTACTGTGGCTTTCCAACTTAGTTGTTTGAATAAGGAGAGCGACAGAATGGCTGACAGTTCAGTTGTACCTAACATAATGTTTTTGGGGATGTTAATTAATAATTATGTGCTTTCAGATTCCTCTGTGGCATCAGAAGGCTAGCCAGCGAGCAGAGGGAGTTATTCTGTGGGACTATCATGTTATCTGTGTACAGGTTAGATTAATCTACTTTTTTCTAGTATAAGCTGAAAATGGTTAACTATATGGTTTTCATTTTTCTCTACTATCGCTATTGACATTTCATGTCCTTGAGAAAATCTGTTTGGATGCTGGCAGAAAAAGAGAAATGAGAACTCTTCGTCACTAGTGTGGGATTTAGATTCAAGCCTTCCGTTTCCATCACCTCTTGGCACTTATGTCGCTGACAGCATTCGTCCATCAATTCAGATATATTCAGAATTCAAAAGGTAATAACTGTTCTAGTCCCAAAAAGAAACATGATTTCATTGATAAAGCTACGTATCTCTTGAATTTTTTGCTCTTAAACGATGAAGAACTGTTATTTCATTTTCTTTTGTAGGAGCTAGATATTTCATATTTGCTCAAATTAAGATTCTTGAAATAGTGATCTATTGCCCTTCTGTGTATTGTTTTTCTCCATTCCCTCCTGAAGTCAACCCAACCTTAAAATGTTTCTAACTTTTCGCAAAATTTACGCTCTACTTAGTGAATCTCATTTTTGTTTATCTTTAAAAATTGATTTAACAAGTCCACCTATAGGGGGTGTTCTCATTAAAGAAATGCTCTTTCACTGACCTTTATCTGAAGAAGAAACTAGAGTATGTTTTTCTTCTGGTGCTAAGCAATGTTGCCGACCTTTTGCTTGGAATAATAAGCTTACTGCAACCACATGAAGAACCAACTTTGGCCATTTCAGATTTTTTCGAGTTGTGCATGCCCCTATATTCCTCCGACACTTTGCATCAGATAGAAGACATATGAAGGATTCTGCTGGAAACTGGACTGCTGAGCCGCCATCACATGAAGCTATTGTTGCTGAAGGTAAATGCAGGAAATAAAAGTTTGCAAGATTATGCTTTAGTCATTTGTTGGTACATTTGGGAGATAAAGATAACTTTGTTCCTTCGATTAATATTTTTATCCCATAACTACTCAAATGCCGACTCTAATTTGATTATTCTTTTGTTTTTTTGCCTAAATTCATCAACTTCATGATAAATACCTCAATAAGGACTGACCTTTTTGCTTGATAGTCAATTAGTTTGTTCTATATAACCTTTTGACTTTCACATAAAACAAATTTGGA
>JAJTWQ010000504.1:0-81404 GCA_029007595.1 Solanum commersonii
ATCTTAAAATATCTCAAATGTCGAATAGGAAAGAAGACAAAGGTTTTGGATGGCAAGTTCCTAAACACCTCCGGTAGAGACATGAAGCAACGAATGATCGATGCCTGAATTACTCAAATCAACACTGAAAATATCGAGAACAAACTTGATAATAGAGCCATTGAGTTGCAAGAGGATTTTGTAGACAATGTTAGGGACTGCAAATAATGTGGCGTGTTCAAGTCGCTTTGAAGTAATTTGAGCAATTTCACCATGTCTTTTCTCTACCTAGTTATAAAAAGTTACATTATTGATCTTGAAATGATAGTTTCAAACGTTTGACTCCGTTTGCCCTACGGGCAAACTTTAAGGTAAAACTTGTTGAAACTATTTTAGAAAGTTCAATTTATGTTATACTAAATAAATTATTGAGTTATCTCTATGGTATGATTTTTCAGTGTAAATGGTTGCATCCATTCATTGACACCAAGACTTTGCCTCAGTCATCTAAATGACTAAGAAAAAACATAAAAAATAGAGTAAAACAGAGGGTTAGTTTTGCCCCAAACACATGATTTTATGCTACATAAAACACAAATCGATATTTTTCAAGTTTTATTAGAAATGAGAAACAACATTTTTCATATCTTTATCTATTCAAAATAATAATTCATAAAAATATCAAAAAATAATTTGATCTATACTAAACATGATTAACTCATTCTGTTAACAATTCCCAAGCATTCATGAATTTCAACATTATCAAAACTAGAAAATCAAAGCAACAAATCCTATCAAAAGAGAGAAAAACAAAAGATAATTAGCCTTAAATTATATTTATTGAGTCATTCGACAAAATGAACTTTTAAAGAATTAAAGGAAAAAAATACTACTTACTTGACTCTACCAAAAATTAGGCCGAGTTTGGATGAAATAATAATGAAGTTGGGAAATGGGGCAAAGATATGTAATGTCAATTACTCAACTATATTTACATTGCTATGTTAACTTGTCTATTTTGTCCCTTAAATATAATCTTGAGCAGCTTTAATTCAATCCTTTAATTTTAACAAAGTAGATCACTTTTGGTCTAACATAACTAACAAATGGACTTGAAACCACGAAACTAAAGTGTCCATCGAAAAACACATTAAATTGAAAAACATTGAAACTCTTTTACTCATGACTTGGAGCACACATGATGGACATCAAATCTGCTTCGGCTTAAAGATCATGGTCAAAATCAACCATCCTTTTCATGCTTGTAATATCAATTACTTCGAGCCACTTCTCTATCTTTTTTCCTGCTGCGACCTAGCTTTCTCTTCTTGCAACTCAGCCTTCTTCTTCTCCTCTTTTCCATCAAATGCTTTGCCAAGAATTTGTTGTGGAGCACCCAGAATGGACATCAAATCTCTTTCAGCTTGAAAGCCATCATCAAAGTTAACCGTCCTTTTGATACTAGCAATAGCGATCCGTGCTGCTTCCCTATCTCTTTCTCGTGATTTCGCTTTCTCTTTTCCATCAAATGCTTTACCAAGAATTTGTTGTTGGGATTTGATGATCACATCAACATCGTCCTTCTTCAACATCGCCGTCCGAAGGATCTTGTTATCTTCCATATTCTATGTGCCAATAATTTTGGTTGAGAATCTCTCACTTTCTTTATTAATTCTCAAATGTATAAATATATTTTATAGCTTTCAACGTTGTTTACAAACTTATATGAGAAAAATGATTGTTTTTTTTTCTTAAAGTTTTTTATTCATCCATTCTTGCATTATAAATCTACATATGATTTCTCATTTTTCAATTCATAAATAAAATTGTGTTTTTATATATACAGGTAGGTGCATAATATATATTTAATAATAATAACAAACTTATTTTTGGTAAAAAATAAAATACATAATCAATACAGTATGTTTGGTTTATGAAATAAAGTTATTAATTTACTTATTAATACTAGCTAACATATATATACAGCGAACTCATACAAAATTTAATTATTATTTTACACACTAGTAAAATGTACCAAGATATACCTTTCTCGGCATTTTGGCTAAGATCAAGTGTGTAGTATCATGATAATTCTCATCGTAAATCATTATTGTTTGTTTATGCTATATATCTCCCCCCCCCCCTCCCCTTTTTTTGCGTACACTATACATTCTTCCATAAAATGAAATAAAAGTACCAAATCAAATTTTTTCACATAAACTCTTTCAGGTAACATTTTCCAAAAATATCAAAGAAGATGTATCTATACTAGACATGATTGACTCAAAATTGTTAACATTTTTCAAGGATTCACAAATTTCAACATTATTAAAACTAGAAAATGAAAGCATCAAACTCATCAAAAGAGATAAAAGAAATATAAGTAGTAGATTTATTGGGTAATTCTACAAAATGAAATTTCAAGATTAAAGGGGGGAAAAAAACTACTTACCTCGTCTTTTCTATCAAAAAATTTGTTGAGTTAGGAGGAAATAACAATGAAGTTGAGAAATGGGGATAATATATGTAATACCAATAATATTTATATTGCTATATGATTTTATTTTTTTTAAATCTTTAGTCCTGAATACATAGAATTTAGCAAATAAATTTGACTGTGGTAATCTCTTATTTAATGTTATTATCTCCTCTAGATTTGATAAAGTTGTTTTTATTAATTCTTTCATTAATGCAACCATGAAAATTGATATCATTTTTAATAACTCAAACCAATTAAATACATCATCTAAGAGGTTTTAGCCAAAATTGTCCCTTGTCTATGGGAGTAGGCTTATTTTGATCCTTAAATATAACTCCGAACATCTTTAGTCCCTTAATTTTGATGAAGTAGATCACCTTTGGTCTAACGTAACTAACAAATGGACTTAAAAAATTGACAATGATGAAAAAAAAAACTATTAAAATTAAACAAGGCCAAAACTGATCTATCGATTTTCTAACCAACCAAAAAGCTTACCAACAACTATCTCAGTTGCTTACTATGCCATATTCAATGGTATGTTTCAGAGTTGAATGGATGTCCTTACAAGATAGATGTTCAAACACTTGTTATTGATAATGGTGATCTCTCATTTGATGTTATCCTCTCTAGATTTGAAAATTTTCTAAAGGTTTTCTAATTCGTTTTTTTCATCATATGTGAACAGTGATTATAATTTTAAATTTTTTAATATCTCAAAACTAAATAATTACAATATCTAATAAATGAATTAATTCTGTATCCTAAGTATTTTACATAAAGGCCCCAAATTTACCTATCACATAGTTAATATTTTAGCTATAAACTAAATTTTACCCTGCTCTTTTTGATAAGAAAGTTACATATGTCCTAAGATTTCTCCCTTTGTGGTACTTATTCATCTTCAAATACTGTTAATATAAAAATGTTAGAAATTACCTAATTACACAAACATTTCTCCTATATTTACTAGTTCTCTTTATATTTTGACATAATTATATATTGTTTCACTGATAAACAATTTCATACCAGATTTCAAGTCAGATACATCTAGATACATCTATTTTATCTACAAGATACTCTATAATATAAATATATATAGAGAAATACGAGTCATGAGAGAGGGAGAGAGGTGAGGTGTATCTCAGATACATGTGTATCACACTAGATATGCATCTGGATACTAGATGCATTCCAGATATATATGACACATTCCAATCCAATATCAGATACATTTCAACATTTCAGATTCCAATCCAATATATAGAGGCATGTTGTGATCCAGGACTAATGAGGAACTCACGAAATCCATATACCTACCCAAAACTATTTCCCTCGGACATACAAATCAATGTTTATCCTCAATATTATCAATAATCAATCACCTGGAACCATTTCCATCGAGCATTCATGTATCACTATGTCACATATATAGTACCAATATTCATGATCCGTGAGAATAAATATGTATGCATGATCACAAAAATAAGAAAATTTGAATACAACAGAAATATGAGCATCTTTCTTACAACAACATCCATGGGCTACCTGATAAGAGCTTATGCCTTTTGGTGTTTTGATGATCTCCTCACAAGTGCAGGGACCTGGTCCTCTGCAGAGTATGAATACTCGTCCAGTGGTCAAAATGTTGGACAGCTGGAAAGTTGTCTGCGTCAGAAAGTTGGTGAGCTGCAGAGTACTCCACCAATCAGAAGTGATGAGGTTGCTTGTACGTTTGGTAGTATTTCTTCATGATATACATCAAACAAAAATCAACAATATCATTCATTCATTAAAAGAGAGAAATATTTCAAGCTTCAAGAACAGCAATGGATCTGATCGATTACTTCAAGAGCTTCTTGTACCAGCTGTTACTTTGTTTCCTTGTAATAGTGCTTACATTGTAGGTTTCATTTCGTTGTGATAAGAAACGTTTCAACTTGTGTGAATCATTGTGAGTTCTGAGTTAGAGTTAACTTGGTTCTTGCTCTAAAATCTATATTAATCAGGATAGGATTAGCATAGTGGGTAGTGTTGTATCTACTCTAGCTCGTCTAAGTAATAGGAGGTGTTACTTAGAGTTGGGATTAGTAGGCTAATCTCGGTTTGTAACTGGCTTTTACTTTTACTTAGAGAAGATTAGTGAAAGTAGTTTGAAAAGTCCTGGCATGCCAGGTCGTGGTTTTACTCCCTTGAGCAAGGAGGTTTCCACGTAAACTCTCCTGTTAATCTTTACTTTTCAGTACTTGTTCTTTACTATTTTAGTTTCAACTGTGCTGAGGACCTAGTCCCATTGATACTAGTGGGCGCATACATTCCATCACTACCAACCTCCTCAAATAGTATATTTTCTTTCAAAACAGCCCTTCAGCCATAATTTTCATAACTAAGTAGATATATTTCAACTTAGTACCCCTTTAATCCAACAACTCATCATAGTGCGGTATAACATATGAAGCATAGAGTAACAGACAACACATAAACATTCAGCTAGTCCCAACCTAGATTTTACGGAAGCAACTCATTTCTCCAAATTTTGAATCCCATCAACATGCTTAATCCTTGTATAACATACTTTATACAATAAACTATCACTCAAGTTGAGCACTCTAAAAGAGTAAGCTCTAACCTACCTAGATACCTCGAAGGTCGAGTAAACGTGCCACAAATCCTCATAGGATATTGTTTTCCTCTTTCTCCTCGAAAAGATCATAATATATTAAAATCATACTCTACATGAGAGGCATCAAGATAGAATATAAGTCCAATATTTTTTGTTACCTTGTATATTTACCAATCACTAGTTAGTCTCCACCCAACATATGTCAAAATTAGCAATATAAAAATTCTTATTCTCATGTCCTCACAATAGAATTTTGTAACTAAATTGTTTAGAGTTTAGTATCCTCTTAGAATTCCTTTTTCTCTCAAAGCCAAGTACATAAGTAACATGTTGTACGCCAAATTTGCATTAGGGGATCTCTCAAAGTAAATAAATTGTACAATTCATGTATCTACCTAAAGCAAGATATAGGTGTCACAAGTTCTGTCTTGTTAAAACCTCATGTATAAGATGGTATATTGAGATGTCGAATGGAAAGGGTATAAGTCTTATTGCTCTAGTTGAAGTTTTTAAGACCATGTAAAGGAAGATAACTTGCATTTTCCAACTAGTTCAGTATTGAAGCAAGTTATTAATATTATTACTTATTAAAACTAGTAACTGAAGTTACTACTAAAAAAGTGCTTAAATTCGACCTCTAAAGAGGTTGGAAAAAACCAATAGGTTGATTTTTTAGCGTCAAAAATTTGTAAATGCAAACTGGGCTCCAGATGCAAAGCTAGTTGCTGCAATGGTGTTTCTTCTCCGTAGTGAGTTGTGACCCTTATCTTCTTTATTAGCTTCGAATTATTAGAATCTCTTTTATACCATTTTAAGGCATTTACGAGCCAACTTTTAGGAATTATGCGATTTTTTTGGTCACACGAGATGCACGTATAGCGCATATTCTATCTTTACTCCAAAAATTGTTACTGTATATGTTTACTTATCCAAGGAAAGACATTACTCACACTTGAAAGTGGTGCAAAAATGTATTTATTTTATACTTGTAATTGTAGTTATAAAGAGGAATGAATACGACATGCTCCAGTTTGAATAATTTGGCATTTCATTAAATTTTCACACAAAATTACTAAAAATTTTAATGTTTTGAGAAGGTAGGTAGAAAGTATGTATGCATGGTTGATCGAAAGTTATTACAAAGAGACTGATTCTAAGAGTGTGAGTTTCCAAATTCCTAGCAATCTACTTTGACACTACGTTCTAAATATGAAAGACCTATTACTACGCTCCATTGTCACTATCTTATTTTGGAAGTACTTTCTTCCAAAACCAATGCATCTTCCAAATCTCTGCTTCTGGCAGCTTGCCCTCCTTCTTTCCTATCTATGGTAGGAACTTGTAAATCATGAATCCTACACGGATAACCACAATAGCAAGGAAAACGAATACCCACACATTCAAGGCACAAATGAGAGGCAATATAGCTAAATTCATGACTAATGTCATGAAGAAAAATATAGTTGCCTCACAACATGCACCTAAAGCTCGAAGATCATCGAGGTATGATACCTCTGTCCAATCCCGTGGGGTAGAAAGCAAAGAATAACATCCTATTAGGAGGATGCTAGAGGCAATGGCAATGCAGTGTAACTGTTGCTTTAGATGGACTAATTGACTTGCTCCATGGTATACAAAAAAAAAAAAGGAAATCTGCATATATTGGAAGAAATCAGGCAATTAGATATATTTGAAAAATAAGATTACTCTGACAAGGAAAATAAATACCTCAGAGACAAAAATCCCTACACATGCAAAAAGTAAAGTTATTCGTCGCCCAAAGAATCTGTAACTCAAAACTGCAAGTTCAACCACTCCAACTTGAATTGCACCACCAAGGAGCGAAGCTAGAAATGCAACATGGTACTTAAATCCTATGAACCATAAGAATAGAGGCCCAAAAAATATGATGGAGTCTAAATCTAAGAGTCGCTGGAAAATTTGTATCGCTACATTAACCACCAAAACTGGTAAGTGTAGCAGCTTCTGTGAGGGCTCCTATCTTAATTTTCAATCAGGTGAGCTAACTGTTGAAGCTTTTCTTTTGCTCCAGATTTTTGTATCCTCCTCAGGACTACTTTTGCCTCCTCCACGATCGGCCTTGCTTAATGAGAAATTGTAGTGTCTCATTAAGCAGAATCGATAATAGAAATATTGAAAAGGAAAAAAATGTCATATGCAAAAAGACTCCACCGCCATCCATCTATGAAATTGCGGGATGCAACTAGATTTATTCCTTTCGCCATATTGTTTCCACATATGAGCATGTAGAAGAAATCGAATGTCACGCCCTGAGCCTACACCCTGGGCGGGACCGGCACTCGGAGACCATTGCTAGCCCCAAGCGAACCCTTGGCCTGGCTTTCTTAACCCAGCGGAAACTTAACTCAACAGCTTAACTCAAAGCAATGAAAGGTTATAAAATAACCAACTGATAAAATCTGGCCAAAAAGGCGACTCAAGTCTCAAAATAGAATATTATATATATACAGAAGAGAGACTCAAAACTAACTGACTGACTGCCTATGAAGCCTCTAAAATACTGAGATGGATGTTGGGACAGACCCACAACATCCTAACAAAACAAAACTAAGAACACAAAATATTCTAGTCCTCCGGAAAGCAAGGAGGCTCACCACTGACTCTGGAGTGCTCAGCTGGATCAACAGCGGGCTGGATGCTGATCTTGAGTACCTGCGTCTGCATCATAATAAGATGCAGGCCAACTGGCATCAGTATATGGAATGTACGAGTATGCGAGCTGGAAAGCTAAACCATAACTTAAGCTTGAAAAGAGTAGAAAGGAACACTTACCTTGGCTTTGTTTGACTCATGAATAACTGAACTCAATATTTATAAAGCAATAAAACACATGCAATATATGTAAGGCTTGTAAATGATAAAACAATAACAACTCAACTTTACTTTATATAAAAGTAAATATAACTTTAGTGGGAGGTTCTTTAACCGACAACCACCACTATGAGCCTAGTGATGATACAACGCTTTACCTCGCGTTGCCCAAGGACCATCCTATACCTTGCCGTGATATAGGAAGCTAACTTTACTAAGTGGATCCACTAGCTTAACTTTCGTGATCATCTAAAAAGTATGACCCGAGAAACCCCATGTTGGCGCATGGTTCTTGTTGTGCCGTAATTTAACTAACCTTAGAAAAATCACTTTTTGAAATGTTATAAGTATAAAACAATTCGAGGAAAATACTTAGAAAAGAGTCGCCACTTAATTTTTTGAAGAAATTAAGAAAACTTATAATTTTCAAAGATTTAAACAGAAAAAATCATTTGAAAATACCAAAGAGGGTTCGGGGTTCAATTTACACTTCGAGAAGGGTTTAAGCATTCGAAGTGTCCGCTAACATGCGGTTGACCTGCGATTTGACTAAAATATATTTGACTATTTTTTAGAAAAGAAATAATGATTTAGCATAAAAATATAATAACTTACAATATATTTGATTAACTTTGAGAATATACCTAAATAAATGACGCATTTTTTTTTATTTTTTTTTTAGAGAAAGGGACCCAAAAATGAAACATTTGAATTAAACTACAAGTGATTAGAATATTAATAAAACTAGATTGATTAGAATTTATTTAATTCATTTTAAACCAATTTAATAAATTAAAGCATGAAAATCATTTCTTATTAAATGACTAAACCTTTTGAGAAAATAACTAAGTAAGTATTATTATTATTATTATTATTATTATTATTATTATTATTATTATTATTATTATTATAAGACTTACACTTCCGAGTTTATTTGAAAAAAAAAAAACTTAAACATAAAAAAAAACATTTTAAAATGAGTTAGAACGTGATTTGAGTGAAAAGTGTTAAATAACAATTTTTTCTAAGAACAACAATTTGACTTAATTAACGATATAAAAATTGATTGGTATTTGATTAGTAAAATAAATGACCACAACACAAAAAAAATATTTAAAACAAAACCAACACTAAGAAATAACTCATCTTTTGGGGGATCTAATTAAGTTAATTAAAATAAATTATAGTTAGAATTAAATAAAATTAGACAAGCGTAAGCAAATCAATTAAAAGAGTAAAATATATTAAGAAATTGGGCCCCTTTTTGGGCCAATTTTGCTGCAAATTCTGGGGATTTTACTCAATCCCGTTTTTGGTATACATCAACTGTATATCGGTGTATATTGATGTATACGGCCCTTTTTTCTGCATTCCGGGACCTATACGTCAACTCCAAAGACTTGTTCTTCAATTTCTCAAGGTTGAATGACTCGATAAAAGAATTTTGGGCCTTTATGGCCCATCCGAAATATGAAGTGGAGAAAGATGGAGTCCAAGGGAACTCGGATGGTATCACATGGAAACAAAGTAAAGAAATAAATTAGCAGGAGCAAGAAGAATATGGCATTCAGACTATTAACAACAATTTATTGGTCTGGTAAATGAAAGATGCAAGCCGGAATTTACGCTCTACGGTAGCGACACATAATGAATTAGTTGGATTATTTAAAATTACTAAGGCAAGACATAAAAGTAAATACTCAATGAGCAAGCTAAGAGTAAGACAAATATTTATCTTCCACTTTAAAAGTAAACTCGCCCAAACTTGAACATTACTCACAATTAAGTCGATAAACATTAAATGTGTTTGCTTATGAGGACAAGAATTAATTACCGAAGGGAATTGGAAAGGACGAAAACAATAATGTCATAAAAGAAATAAAATAGGAGAACTTAGGCCCTTAACCACAAATATTCAGCTGTTTCTACATTTAAGCTACGTCTTCACTAGATGAAGGGAGGAATTAATGACACTAAGAAAACAAGCTACATTAAGCATGTGATTTCCTAATGAACAAAGAAAAGGAAAAAACCTCAATTTTAACATGGAAGATAACACTCATAAGGAAACTTTGATAGGCTAAATAATAATAGAGAAATATAGATACTCAATTTATTAAGCAACCTTCAAACCACACGGCTAATTGAAACTCAACCCATATAATTACTTTCACAAAAAATTCGATCATACTAATAAACAAATATTACTGCATCATTTCTCAATATTATAGATAAGCTACTATCAAAAATTTCCACCACTAATTAAATGAAAACATTCCAAGTGACATCCAATAAATGCACAGTAATGAGAAATTGTTCTATGGACCAAAGGAAAAGTGGATATAGTAATACAACTAAGTAGATGTTTCCGAGTTAAAAGGGTAGGAAAATGCATTAGAAAGGTTACATTTAAGATGCTCATCAAGACCCATTTTTAAGACAAAGCATAGTTCAACTCCTCAACTTAATTTATGAACACACATATAGTCAGGAAACTTGATAAGAAAAATTAAAAGAAGTAAAACCCTGCCACATAAGCTCATTAAATAATGCTCCTGATTTTTAATTTAAAATTCATCGTAGCTACTCCCAAATATTCTCAATCCAACCAAGAACCAAACAAACTACTAGCTTGATCAAATTGATAATTAAACTCGAGAGCTCAAAGCAGTACAATAGAAGGAAATACATAATGACTAAATTATAAGACACATGGGAAAATATGCTGAGAACATATTTGTTTAACTTAAGCCAACATGGAATCGTATTTACTTGATTCTATAGCGGGCCACAGATTTCAAAGAAGTGTGTTAACAATTAAAAAAAAAGGTTATTTAAAGGAGGAACAACTACAAATGTTGAATAAGATTTCCAGATTTTAACTAGTGAGTAACAAACTGAAGCAACCCATTTTGAGGCCTTAAATAGTTTCAAAAAAATAAAGAAATAGACACTTAGAGGTGATTTAGCAGTGAACCTATGACCCAAATTAAAACGAGATAATTTAAGCTACTAACATAACATCACGGGCAGCACTTCAAGCTACGATTATACTCAAGTATCGATATGATGCTGATGAGCAAGGCAAGGATGCAAAGTGATAAGAGCGGAAGATAATGATACGCTACATAAACAGGGAAAGTGTGACAGAGCTTAAACCAAAACAACACTTAGCAAATAGATTCAATTAATCCTATTGCAATTTAATGAGTTGTAATCATACATACACATCAATGTAACCAACAAAGATACTACTGAAACAAGTACAAATTTTCTAATTAAGTAACCATTAACTGAGTCCAAAATGAGATTTAGAAATAATTTTTACCTCTCTCGAAGCAGCGACTGGACAACAACAAGTTTGAGAGCAACGATTCCTTTACCACGAACTTCGAATAGGGACGAAGTTAGATATGAAATTTTCAAGTGTGTGAGTGACTATTATCTCAGAACTAAACTCAAAAATCTCCCCTGCCCCCTCATCCTTGGAGCATGGAGAACTATTTATAAGGAAATGTTGAGCGATTTAGGGGGGAAATCCGTTGGATTTTTGAAAAGAAAAATTTGAAAGTTTCTTTGTTTCTTTTCAAGACCAACAAAGGGTATTTTGCTTGTTGGAGTATTAAAATTGGTGGGCTGGTTTGTTTTGTATGGGATTTGAAAATGGGCTGCTGGAGTTGGAAATTGAAGAAGTGATATTGGGCCAATTTTGGGAATGAATTTTGGCCCAAGGTTTGGTTTCAAATGGGTTTAAGGTAATACTTAGTCAAATTGAATTTAATTGGTGAATTTGATTAAAATTTAAATAAGATGAGTTAATATAAATTAATTAATAAGCTTCTTAATCATAACAAAAATAAAAATAATTAACTTAATTATAAACTAATTAATACAATTACAAAACTAATTAACTCGAAATTATAACTATAACTTAAAGTAAATTAATAAAATATTTAACTAAAATGTAAAATCTTTTGTGATGATTTTTAAATATTCATAAAATAACGTGATTGCAAAATATACATACTTATTATTGAAAAATGATAAAATTACTTTAAACATAGCTTGAAAGTATTTTGAATTTCATAAAACTCATTAATTCAAAATTATAACCATCCCTAATATTTAAAATATAAAATCTTTTTTTTTCTTTTTTGAGACGATTTTCGAATAATCATAAAGTATACTAATTATATACATAATTATGTAAAACATATATATTATTTAAAACTTATAAAATAATAAAACTATTTAAAATAGCTTGCAAACTATATTATAATTTTTTATTTTTTTGAAATTTTATAAAACTAAATATTTTTTAAAAAAATTGCTTGAAATTGAAGAAGCTCGATGATTAATCTATAATGTGGAGGTCCAAAATTGGGTGTCAACAGTTCTTATGGAGAGTTGAGTTAATATGAACTCGTGTCTCCAATTCGGTGCTCAATACTACTCCCAAAAATACTTTGGCTCATAAGTGTTTTCAAAAAGAAACTTCTTTCTTTAGTTGAGATAATTGTTCAAAACTTAGCCCAAAGGCTCTTTTGGAAAACATGGTTCCCCTCTTACTCAAATGTAAAGACATTTATAACCTCCTTTGGGAATACTTAGTTCCCTAATAGCCCTTTTTGAAATGAACTCAACTCGAAACTCTTGACTTAACTCGACTTGAAACTCTATACTCTTTTACTTGACTTGAGACTAACTTCCCTTGAATTGGAATTATGAATTCAAGTGTTTGATCACATGTTATGGACGAGTTCTTGACGTTTAGTCGTACTTTGGAGTGTCGAAAACGACTATGAAACATAGGTATAATACCTAGGAACATGCATGAGAAAGTGAGAAAAGAATGGGAGGACTTGGCTGTAACTTCAGACTTCTTGTGACACAGGTGGCACTTACGGATGCCATCGACGGACCGTCGATGGAGTTACGGTCCGTCCTACAGGCCCGTCGTTCATGACAGAGAATTTTCCCCAAGAACCCAGTCAGAAAAAAAAAATGGCTAAGTGTTGACCCACGGTCGGGACTTACGGTCCATAGGTCAACTTACGAACCGTAGGTCGTGTCCGTAGATCGATGCCCCAAAAGGGCTAGCTTCTGTCCCAATTGACGGTTGACCGGCACGGACCGTCAATCGATCCACGGCCCGTAGGTCAGACCGTAGATGGGAAAACGACTGCCAAAATAGCTGAAACTTGTTAATGGATCCCTTCATATGGTCATAACTTTTAGACTCATAAATCCCTCAATATACAATAGATTTCAGCCCAAAACACAAACAAGTCATGTACTAAATCAACTAGGACTTCCAACAACAAAATCAACAACACCAACAACACAATCCAACAACTTCAACAACAAGGCCAATCTTTTCTCAAAACTAAAACGAGTTGGTGTGTGGGGGAAAGGATCAACCCATCACTAAGACTCACATACCTTGATAGGGATCACCCCCGACGAAATCACAACGATCTCCTTGCTTGATCTTCCCTTTCTTCTCTTCTCCTTCTTCTTTCTCTCTTATCTCTCAAGCCTTAACTCTCACTCTTTGAAAAGAAAAGGGAATAAACTGATCAAAATCATTCTAACACAACAATGTGACAAAAAGAATTGATTAGGGAAAAGACCAAAATGCCCTTAAAATTTCCGGACTAATTTTCCTTCTAACTGCCCAACTTCAAGAGGGCATAACTCACTCATACGAACTTGGAATCGAGTAAAATTAGTGGCGTTAGAAAGGTCAGTCCGCGAGCTTCGCAAACATAACTGGAACTACTCCTAACTCATCCTAAGCTAGGAGTTATGACTGCTCAAAGTTGGCCAAAAACTTACTGATTTCCACACTTCGCCAAATTTTCTAGATTTTGAATTTAGCCAAATTTCCAATTTTAAGTTTCTTCATATTCATTTTAAATTGTCGGATGTTACATCGAAGGACTCACAATCTTGGGCATGTCCTAAACTAGTTTCTAGGCATATGCATGATGGGAATTACCTACACCAATATTAATTGAGTTGGTAAATTGAATAATCATACTTGTAGTACACGTAAATGAATGTATACATAAAAACATCAATCTGTTATAGAAACCCCACTCCACATCCAGTAACAACTAACCCAATGAATTCAAAGATAATATTGGCAAACCAAGTCATCAGTACGCTTCCCAAAACTACAAGTGTCAATCCACAAAAAGGGACCGGCTTGCGACCCCAAGAATGGGCCAATCTATATGAAGGTCATAAAGATAAAAGAGCAGAGAGAGGGACGACATTCGCAAAGAGGAGTAGAAGGAAACTAGTACAATGATAATGCAATACAAAAAATATATTCAAATTTTAGAGGCATCATATTTGTGTACCCTAGATACAAGGCGTACTTTAGTGTTTACATCTTATCAATATATATAATTTGCTTCCTTTTGAGTGCAGATATATGGACCATGTCACACTGTTTTACTTTTAAATATATTAGTGAAATTATTCAAGTTTTAATCTAATTGATCTCTTCATCATGTGACGCATAAATAATGGCAGAATTTCGAGTGTTTAGCTTGAGAGAGAAATATTAAAGAAGAAAGTATTGACATACTACATTTTTTATGATCTCTTGATCATACTACATTTTTTATGATCTAACGTAGCCCGATTTGACTCCTTCACAAATGGAGCAATTAAGAAAGTATTGATATATATTTAACAATAAATAAAATTTTACCAAGGATTGACAAATGTTATGGCGATGTAGGAACTTTGTGTATTCAAATGATAAACCAGGACTTGCGATCACTTTTTAAAATCAAGGTAGAATTAGTGCAAAACATGCACTATGTGCATTGTACATGCATATCATGCATTATACATGCATCTTGTGGGTCGTACATTCATCTTCTATGTTGTATGTGCATCTTGTTGGTCAAGAAGAAAGTTTATGTATTCATATTATTTCGATGAGAAATTATTGATATATAGGGCTTATGCCTCATCCATTTCGCTATTAAGGGGTCATTTTTTTAATATTACAACCTCATAAAGTTTATTTTTAAAATATTGTTGAAAGTTAAATTGCGAAAAAGGGCGAGTACCAATGTACTTTTAATATTAAGATTTTTTTATTTTATAGAGAGAAACTATATTAAATATCTATTAAAAATTAATATAATTTTTATTTTATTAAATTAAAATGTAATCATAGAATCATCTGATACTACTTGTTTTTTTTGTCCATCTACTTCTATTTCATACAATACTTTAATGAAATACAATCAAAGGAATTGTGACCCATATTTCTCCTTGGATGTTTGTTTTAGGGGATTACTTTGTAAAGAGGATTATCTTATCACGAAAAATGCTTTCAATCAAGAAAATGAGGTCATTGTTGCATTTGAAGCTCAAAATAAAGAAAAACTTTGGAATATGACTACAACTCAATGCTACAGTTGTAAGGAATAGTCATATTGCTAGCAATTGTAGCAAGAAGTTTTGTAATTATTTAAAGCAACAAGGAAACCTTATCAAAGAGTGTCTCAAACATTCTCAAAATCGTAGGTCAATACTTTTCAATCTTTTATACATGCTAAATAAATTGTGCTTCCTTCTTTAATTTCTTCTGACTTTTTTCTTTTGTAATCTGATCAATTCCTTGAATGATGGAATTTTTAGTTAATTCATCATATTAATTCAAATCTTTACTACAAACATGATTATCATTGAAAATGGTTGATTTGGTTTATGGGTTAGAGTTGGATAATTGGATCGGATCGGATTGTGATTTATTGTCATGTGAACTGAGAAAGATAAAGAAAAAGTTCATGGGGACTAAATAAGATTGCATGTCATATTTTATTGATCAAATATTAATAGAATGATTATCAATGATAACAATGATTGGTGTGGACAAACTAATTTAGGAAATCAGTGAGAAATTATGTCTCAATGGTGGTCGGTGGAGGTTGGCTCTGTGATCGGCACAACTTGTCAGTGTTTGCTGGAAGGTGGCTCTGTGATCGACAAAGCCTGTTAGTGCTCGTTCCATTTGTTAGCTCTGTGACTCTAACAACATTCCTGTAAAATAAATGACAACGAACAATAAACTACTGTGTAATATAGATTTAATTAACCTTCTATAATAGATGTTCATATAATGTATGATTTGTGAAATAGTTTGTTAAAAAAGAATGTACACAACAAACTCTAGTTCAAATAATTGGGCATTTTATCAAAATTTTCACAAAAAATTACTAAAAACAATAATGTTTTGAGAAAGAATGTACCTCGTCTTGAATGCTACTAGACAGCTCTGTACTCGTTGCAATCTGATCAATTCCCTGAATGATGGAATCTTTAGTTAATTCATCATATTAATTCAAACCATTATTACAAACATGATTATTATTGAAAAGGGTTGATTTGGTTTATGGGTTAGAGTTGGATAATTGGACCGGATCGTGATTTATTGTCATGTGAACTGAGAAAGATAAAGAAAAAGTTCATGTGGACTAAATAAGATTGCATGTCATATTTTATTGATCAAATATTAATAGAATGATTATCAATGCTACCAATGATTGGTGTGGACAAACTAATTTAGGAAATCAGTGAGAAATTACCTCTCAATGGTGGTCGGTGGAGGTTGGCTCCGTGATCGGCTCACCTTGTCACTGTTTGATGGAAGGTGGCTCTGTGATCGACAAAGTTTGTCAGTGCTCGTTCCATTTGTTAGCTCTGTGACTAACTGCATCCCTGTAAAATAGATGACGAGATTTGGACAAGAACCTTTGTGAGATTACATATTATGGAAGGAAAACGTTCTATTCTGCTGATTTTAGTTTTAAAAAGTATAGAGTATTACTGAAGTATATATTATAAGAATTTGGTGCCCTGCTAATGCTAAATTAACTCCTCCTGGTCAATTATACCCCTCATTTATCTCCATTTCTTCAATAATGAATGTCAATATGTCGTTATCTTCATTTGTAATACTTCTACCGTTCTACGTACAGAGATAATCACATTATGATTCATATCCTAACGTGGAAGATTAAACATCTTTTCAAAATGCATGATTGTAGCTTCAACTTCACATATTTATTCAGCAAATGCACCTAAAATAAGATTCTTAAGCAATCACCGATGGTGTTGACCAAGGATGAGTTTGTAGACACTTATTTTTTAAAATTTGTAATATATGTGTGCATACAATAACAACGAACAATAAACTACTATGTAATATAGATTTAATTAACCTTCAATAATAGAAGTGCATATAATGTATGATTTGTGAAATAGTTTGTTGAATACTATTTGATGCTTTTAATTAGAATTGGCCATTTTAGTTACTGAAAAAGCAGATTAGGCTACTTAACGTTGTCACAAAAAAATCATAACTTGTGGCGACCAATGTTGTTGCTAAATCTAATCTTGTTGTGGCAATGAGGGTTGCAACGGGAAGAATAAAACCTTTGTGATGAATACAAATTTGGGTTAAAATTATTGAATTTCACTTAACTAATACCATAAACGATATATTAGTGCCTGCTCACTATACAAACAAAGCCCCTTTTGGAGATAAAGAGGAATGTACACAACAAACTCTAGTTCAACTAATTAGGCATTTCATCAAAATTTTCGCAAAAACTTACTAAAATCCACAATGTTTTGAGAAAGAATGTACCTCGTCTCGAATGCTACTGGGCAGCTCTGTACTCGTTACAATCTGATCAATTCCCTGAATGATGGGATCTTTAGTTAATTCATCATATTAATTCAAATCTTTACTACAAACATTATTATCATTGAAAAGGATTGATTTGGGTTATGGGTTAGAGTTGGATAATTAGATCAGATCAGGTCGTGATTTATTGCAATGTGAACGGAGAAAGATAAAGAAAAATTTCACGTGTACTAAATAATATTGCATGTCATATTTTATTAATCAAGGATTAATAGAATGAATACCTATGCTATCACTGATTGGTGTGGTCAAACAAATTTAGGAAATCTCAGAGAAATTACCTCTCAATAGTGATCGGTGGAGGTTGGCTCTATGATCGGCACAACATGTCGCTCACTGGAAGCTGGAGCTGTGATCGACACGGCCTGTTAGTGCTGGCTTCATATGTCAGATTTGTGTCTCTAGCGGCATCGCTGTAAAATAAATGACTAGAGTCAGAGAAAAGGATCATTTATCAGATTACATATTATGGAAGAAGGAAGAAGTTTTATTTTGCTTATTTTATTTTTTAAAAGTTGAAGAGTTTTACGAAAGGATCTTTTAGAAGAATTTGGTCCCCTGTTAATGCTAAATGAACCCCTGCTGATCAATTATAACCCCACATTTATCTCTTCTTGAGGAATGAATGTCAATATGTCATTATCTTCATTTGTAATACTTCTATCATTCGACGTACAAAGATAATCGTAGTATAATTAATATATATCCTATTGTGGAAGATTAAACATTTATTCAAACTGCATGATTGTAGCTTTAACTGTTTTTTTTTTCTCCATATACTCATGTATCTTTATGGTTCTTGATTCTGCAAATATGTTGTTTCCTTCTTCTTTTCCTTATCATACTGTGAAGTACTTGTTATTATAGTCTCTCTTTTAAAATCACTTTATTTGGGACTTCTATTTTAGTAAGAACTATTCCATGCATAACCATTTCACAAATTAATTTAGCAAATGCACCTGCATGTAATATTGTTAAGCAATCATTGATGGTGTTCACCAAGGATGAGTTTGAAGACACTTAATTTTTTAAATATGTAACGTTAGTGTATACAATGACAACAAACAATAAATTATATTATTTTATAATATATATATATTATAAAATTAGAGTTGTCTATAAAGGCTGACCCATCCCATACGGGATTAACCCATATAGACTTGAAAATTTGAAGGGCCAGACCGGGCTAGCCCATTTTTTTGTGGGCCAAAATATGGTCAGCCAGCCCATTTTTTTTAAAAGTATAATTTTTATAATTTTTTTAAATCAAATTATAATTTAAAAATATAATCATAAATATCGACAATATTATATGGTGTTAGTGTTATTACTTGTTAATCAGATCCACAAATAAAATTATCTTTATAATATTTATTAAGTTTGATTTCAAGTAAAAGCAAAAATAAATAAATAAAAATATTAACCTAATTTTTTTCCAATGATTATAGTAAAGCACAAAATCTATGACAGTATTCCATAGGCTACGACCTGCGTAGTAATTCCCTAGAAATGTTAGGGAATATTTATATTATGTAGTACGTATTATAAATTTTACATATTTAAATTTCAATCAATATTATACATTTTTATGAGAGGGTTGAAATCTTCAATTGTTTTTTTTCTATTCTTGCAAAAATATTGTTGTTACCTTTTTTCCTTCTATTTATTGAAAAATAATACGTCAAATAATATATAAAATATAGAATATACATATAATAAATCTAAACATAAAATAAATAAAAAAAATTAATACATGTAAATAAAATAACTTTTTTTACATGAAACTTAACCAAACTTATGAGATATGAGAATTAATCAATAAGGGATATATTAGTTTATATATATGGAAGTGATATTTTATTCTTAGGAATATATTAGTAATTATGTATACATGGAATGGATATTTTATTCTTGAGAAAAATAATTTCCTTTTACTGCTTTTGCTTTTTTTAAGAAGCAAGAATTTTAACTTCTTCCCAACAATAGAAACATTGTTTCTGCTTCTACTTCTATTTAAAAATAGTTTCACCGATTTGACAAATACTTATTTTATTTTTTTTAAAAAAGATGTTTTTTTTTTCTAAAAATAAGTGTTTCCGGCCTCCCAACAACAATGTCAAACAGACTCATCATCTCTCTTATTTTCTAGTTATTTTTTAAAAAAGATATTTTTTTATAGTTAGTAACAATTCAACTTTAAACTTTTCATTTTGTCTTTAATGAGAAGCACACAAATATCTATGATGGATGGAAAAACTGTCTTATTTTGCATAGTTTAAGGATAAAAGTGTACCATTTTTTTCTTGTTTTGAAGCAATCATTGTTGACACCCAATTTTGACCCACCGCAATATGGATTAGTTATCAAGTTTCTTCAATTTTTAACAATTTGAAAAAAATTTAACTTTTATAAAATTCAAAATATCTTCAAGTTATTTTAAGTAATTTTGTCATTTTTATAATTTTTAAATTATATATATATACATAATTTATTTGACCATATTCCCTAAACTTTCCTACTATTTGAAAAAAATTACAAAATCTCTACTCTCTCCTATTATGAGATACATCACTTTACGCGATGTATTGGTTGGATATGTCATCATACGTGAAGTAACGAGACGTACACGGTGTATCAGAGACATTGAGCGATGTATCTGAAATCTAGATGCGATGTATCGAGACGTTAAACAATGTATTCGAAATCAGGACGCGATGTACCAAAAGTTTTGGGATGTATTCGAATTCTACCAAATTTGAGAGATTTTTTGTAATTTAAAAAAGAGTAAGGATATGATTTAATTAGCTCTTAACACTATGAGGTTTGTGTAACATTCCCTAATTATTGTGGTGGTCCAAAAATATTTATAATTACTACCTTTTATAAAATATAAAATAAAAAATAAAAATTGAAAGACGTCTAAAAGATTTGTTTTTAATTAAATGTTTTGTTAATTAGCTTAATTTAATTATAATTGATAGTTTGAGTAAATTAAGTTAATTATTTTATTTTTTTAAGACTAAGAAGCTCGTTAACTAATTAGTATTAATTCGTCTTATTTAACTTTTAGCCAAATTCATTAATTAACTTAATTGGTTACTTTGTAAATTACAATGACTATCATTGAAATCCATATGGTCATTTCGTGTACAAATCTAACCAATTTTTACTCCTCTTAAAGCCCTCTTTTCAGCCAAAATTTTGGGCCCAAGAATTTCACCAAATCAGCCCAATACAATAGTATTATACGCAGCAGCCCAAACCCCAATTCCCATTCACTCCCAACCCAATTTGTTTTCAGCTCATGATACTAAGTTTGTAGCTCGTATATTTTAACTTGGACAAATTACTTAACTACACTCCTTTACTTACGTTAATATCCATTTATCCCTACTTATTTCAAAAATTTCAAAAATCCCTTATTTACCTATGTATCCCGCATGTATCTCGTGCACAACGCTATGTATCCCGCTTTGTGGAATGTATCAAACGCTATGTATCCCGTGCACAACGCTATGTATCCCGCTATGTGGAATGTATCAAACCTAATGTATCCCGTGCACAACGCTGACGCTATGTATCCTGCAAACATCATTTCAAGGGATTTTTGGTAAATAGAAAACTAGAAGGGATAGGATGTTATTTAGTACTTATAATATGTGGTTCCTATAATTTATATTTTTAACTTTGCTCACAGTCTTATTATTGACTTATTTCTATAAATAAATAAATATGCATCAAGTTATTCACGATTCTTTAAAATGAATGCTAAAACAAAACTTATACCTTATTTCTTTCGGATCCCTGTGTTGGATGTAGAAGAGTTGCTGGTTGTTTGTAGATGTCCACACAGTCATATAAATCTCCATGAATAGTCTACAAAAAGACCAATTTCATACGACAAAGACCTTCAAAGAGAAATAAAATGATATATTTTACAAAGAAAAAGAGTTCCTTCACCACATTTACATTTTTGTAAATTGAAATGTCGAAAGATATATTATTGAAGGACAAAATCATATAAACATTATACCTCAATCGTAAAGTTTGATCTTCCGCCAAATTTGTGGCTCTCAATCACATTTGAAAGAAATATAATCAAAATTCAAAGAGAGAAGAAATTGTTTTCACTCTCTTCACAGCCATTTGGACACATGATTCATTAACTTATTCACGTTACATTTGATCTCTTCTGCAAATGTTCATTCTTAAATGTCCAAATGCTTAGACCATCCATAATTGATACTCTAATTCTCTATACATTAATTCATAGTGTAACTTCCAGTGAAGTCACTGAGTGAGCGTTTTTTTAAAATTAAATTTCTTGTCCTAGCAATTAATTAATTAATTCATATCTCCTTCTCTGTGTCATTACTGCATATGTTCATGTTTGCATACTGCTCTTTGTTTGCTAGTAATAGCAAATCTCTCATATTAATTTTTTTTCCTTTCTTTTTCCACATGTGATATTTGTGGTGTTCAATTTGGACTCATTTCCCTGTCTTATTGCATTTCGAGTTGGTGGAAACTCAACTGTCTCAGAGAAATAGAAAGGAAGCTAGTATAAAGGGGAAATGGAAGTAAAAAATGCTGGGAAAGGGCTGATATAAAAGCCGATATACATCTGATACCAATGATATACGACCAATATACACATATTATATACATTGATATATAATGTTGATATACACTTGATACAGGGACGAAAATGGGCTAAAAAGGCCTAGTGCAGCAGCAGTCCAAAAGAATTGAATAGCAGATTTCAGGAGGAGGAAAAGTGGCCTTAAACAGCCTATTTGTTTCAGCAGGCCATTAGAACTTAGGACTGGTTTGGGCCTGCTAAAGTTCAACAACTTTGAATTTAAGCAAAACTCAAATTTATTCTTTTCTTTATTGTTATAATAATTCTTATCTTGTATTAATTTTAACTTTGATGGTTTAGACTAACTTAATTATTCCCTTAAAGATGAATCATTTTATGTTATTTACTCTTCTATTTTTAATGGTTTATTCAATTGTCTTTCCTTTACTTAATCATCTTTTTACAAAGTTTACTTTCTTTCTAAATTAATTCAAAATGTTTAAGTTAATTAACTTTCAAATAAATTTTCAACATCTTTATTTCCTTTAAAATGTTGGTTTTTCCCTTTAAGTTTGAAATCAATTTTAAACCTTTGAGTGTTAATACCATCTCAAATCAATTTTAAACCTGAGTGTTAATACCATCTCAAAGTGGAAATCGGAACCTCTTATCCATTTTTCTGAATTTTTAAGACTTAATTCTGTTAGAGTTTTTAAAATTATGTTTTTTTTTATTTCTTTAAAAAAATTAAATAGCGCTCCCTAAAAAGTTGGTTTTTCCCTTTTAAGTTTGAAATCATTTTTAAACTGTTTTTCTTTTTCGACACATAACAATCATTAGACAGAAGGGTATCTTTGAGTCAAACACATAACGACAAAGACATTGTTAAGAAGATAAAACTAAACCATTTTGAATAATTAAAAAGTAACTCAAAGTCATTTCCTAGCTAATAAATACAAGTTTCCCATTGATCTTTACCCCCTGCACCCCAAATAAGAAGTTATAGTCCCAATAGCCATCATTGGCATTATAATGATTGCCTTCATAGTAACACCTTGAGTCTTGAGATATAATCTTAGAATCATCTGGCACTACTTGTTTTTTCTGTCCATCTATTTCTATTTCATACCATACTTTGCGCATATAACAAGTTAGCTGCCAATATCCTCCTCTAAATTGACCATTTCCCATTGCAGGGCTAACATCTTGGTCTCCTGGGGTGTACAGTTTCCCTCCAAATTGCACTAAATCCGCCGCATTTGCACTCAATTTGTCGAACACTTCATATGGCCACATTCCTATCTCCTCGTTCATCACCGGCATTGTAAGATGATAATCAAAATATTCCGTCTAACAAAATCATAACAATATATCATATGATTATGTAATTGTAACATAGAAAGAAATCATGTGTCATTCCATCAAATAAATTGAGACAGAAGTACCTGATAAAGCCTGAGAAGCACTTCCTCTTTATAATTTGTTTCTATCTGTGAGGTCCTTGGAAAAGCATAATCTATAGGTATTACTCGACTTAATTGAATAAATCCTAGACACTTAGTATTGTAACATCCTGTTTTTTGATGACCATCCACCTAAATTTCAAGTATTTATTGAAAATAATTTTTCATTCAAGTAAAAAAAGAATTAATTCGAAAAATATACTTACAGTCCACTTGGTATACATATGAGTTCAATTGTCACCATTCAAAGTTGGATGCACCTAAAAAGCCGAATGTAGAAACCAAATATTTTACCTAAGAAAATAATAGGATAACAAATGGGTCGATGACTAAACTACCTTTCCTTTCAAAAAAAGCTATCATAACTCTTGAATAATTGCGACGTATTGGATAAAAGAAAGTATTGGAGTTTATAAGAAATATATGATGGAATTAGGGGTGTGCATTCGGTTTTTCGGTTTGGTTTTGCACTATTCGGTTTGGATTTTTTGGTTTTTGATTTTCTAAAAGTGTAACCCAATCCGATCCAAAATAAATTTGATTTGATTTGATTTTCCTCTATTCGGTTTGGCTTTTTTCGGTTTGGTTATTCGTCAATAATTAATAACATAACCAAAGTAATAATATTTAATTCCTTAAATATACTTTCTAATATAAATCATAAGTAAAACTTAAAACACAATACTTATAAGTATACCTGTTATAGATGTAACTCAAACATTAAATATAAACGTAATCATCATGAAATGCAATAACCAAAAAGGGACAAAAGTGGTTAACTCCAACTTAATTCTAAACTTAAACATTATATATATATAATTCATTTTTTTTTGGTTTTTATTTTTTAAAATCCGAAACCAAACCAAAAAGCCAAACAAAGTAATTTATTAATCCAAAACCAATCCAAATAATCAAAAAACCAATCCAAATAAAAATTCGATTTGATTTGGTTTGGTTATTTGGTTTAATCCGAATAGTGCACACCCCTAGATGGAATATATAGTAGTTCACAAAATAATAATAATAATAATAATTAAAAATAAAAAATAATTAATGACAACTTACAATCCATCCCACTTGTATCTCCTCAAGGTTTTGCCCTCCCCCATTTGAAAAAAACATGGTTGCAGCTCTGTATTGACCAGTTCCATTTACTTGAGGATTGTATAAAGAAATGAAAGCTGAGACACCAAAAAATCTTTCTATTGGTGGAGACGCTTTTATTTTAATTCCTGCAAACTAAACACAATATTTTTATTTACCTATCAATAAATTATGCAATTTTAAATAAGAGAATTGTATGTATGTATAACCCATAAACATATATATTGCAATCAAATGACACAATTATAACTTTAGACATGTGTCTCATCTAGACATGCACTTAATGAAATGGAGGGAAGGGGTAATGGATGGGAGCCAGATCCGATCCGTTAATTATACTGTATACAACTTTCAAATCCGTAAAATATCTCAATAAAATGTAATAAAATGGAATTTTTTTTTCACAATTATGTATGAAAATGGAATCCCATTAAAATAGGAATCTTAATTAACAATTAACATGCCATACCATAAAATTTGGTTTTCTATATATTGTTCACATATTAATTATATGCTTCAAACCTTTTCTCTCTCAGTCCTTGAAATAGAAAAATTAATTCGTAAATATATTTATATTTTTTTATAAATATAAATGACAGATTGATACCATTTGTGACATATACGCAAGAAATATTCATTTACTACACTTGAGACAATCATGGAACAACTGATTGGAATTTGGATTTTGGATTTTGGCCATAATAGAATGTATGCTTTATTTGGCTATTACCGATATATAAATCGTTTTTATGCTAATAAATTATAATGCCATTTTTAACGTCGTATACTTATGTTATATAAAATTAAAAAAAATAAAATAAAAGTGATTAATGAAAAGGCAAAATATACTAGAAAAAAAGAGAGATATGTTTGTAAACGAAGACTTACATCAATCCAATTATATCCAAAGTATTCATGAGCAAAGCTTGAAGGGACATGTCTAGTAGCACTTTGTAGTTGCTTTTTTGTCATTTTACGTATTGGAACAGTTCCAATTGGACATCCTTTTTTATTCAACCAATATTCCTCAGCCTTGAACCGTCCAATTTATTTTCCCTTTTTGGCTTTAATCTTTGTCTTTCAAGCTTCTTTGCTATGACCACTATTTTGGATATTGTAGTAAACAAAATGAAAATATTAAATTGAAATCATATCAAATAATAATAATAATATCAAGTTTTCAATCAACTGCCATATATGTGGTACCAGTATTCTCATGGTATTTTTTCCTTCTCTTTTCAATATTTCTTTTGAGCTGATTTTTCTTTCTATTTATTTTTTGTTAGATTTTGGTTTCTAGTTAATTATATATTAGAAGATCAGCTTGTTGAATCGTGGAATACACCTATATCAATAGGGGCGGACCTACCCTTGGTCAAGCGACACCCTTAATTCCTCAAAATATTATATTGTATATAGATATCAAATTTTAGTTTAATAAATATAAATACATGAATTGACACTTTTGAAACAAGTTGCATGTTTAGTATATTGGTTGAGAGGTTGCAAAATCTCCATGCACGAGGTCATGCGCTCAAGCCTTACTAGCCTTATTATAATTTTTTTACGCGTTTGCCACCATATATCGGGTGAAATATCCTTAAGGATAATATCTTGAGAGACTTCACAAGTGAAATTAGATTTTTTTTTAAAAATATGACGAAGTTATTCACAATTCTTTAAAAAAATGCTAAAACAAAACTTATACCTTAATTCTTTCGGAGCCCAGTGTTGGATGCAAAAGAGTTGGTTGTTTGTACATGTCCACACAGTCACATATGTCTCCATGAATAGTCTACAAAAAGATCAATTTCATACGACAAAGACCTTTAAAGAGAAATAAAAGGATATATTATACAAAGAAAAAGAGTTCCTTCACCACATCTACACTTTTGTAAATTGAAATGTCGAAACATATATTATCGAAGGATAAAATCCTATAAACATTACACCTCAATCGTAAAGTTTGATCTTCTGCCAAATTTGTGGCTCTCGATCACATTTGAAAGAAATATAATCAAAACTAAAAGAGAGAAAAAAATTGTTTTCACTCTCATCACAGCCATTTGGACACAATGATTTTGAATTGTTTATTGAGTGGAAATATTATTAGTACAGGATTTTGATTTTAATCTTAGTAAGTGTTTCAAAAATGTTCTAAATAAGCCGGACATGCAAATCAAATACGATATGACTAAAACTCTTCCCAATTTGGACGATGCATTTCCCATTAAGTTGAAGTTTTGTTCACGTTAAATGTATCAATATTTTTTACACTATCAGATCATTTTAAAGGTAAACATGATATCAATTTTCCTTAGTATTTAATATTATCCTTTTAGATATAATTCAAATTTGCAGAAAAAGAAAAAGAAAATAAATAGCGATTTTGGTCCTGACTTATTGAGTATTTCCGATCTTAGTCTCTATATTATGTAACTATGTACATTTAATCATTAATTCATTCAAATGTGCTGGAATGATTCTTAATACTAACAAAAGTTAAATATTTAACATAATCTATACAATTTCTTTCTTTTTTTTAATTAAAGAATTTTTATCCATGGAGAAGCTACCATGTATTATTTTTTTGTGACAAAGCAAGAAACATCATAGGATATTCATCAATCATCACAGTTAACAAGAGTGTAGAGAACTTCACATAAGACACAATTTGAGATAAGGGCATTTATGTGAGTGTCTAATTATTAGTCAAATTAGCAAATTTAAGCAACCCATACATGATACACTTCAATGGGGGAGCTGCAAGTGTACAATAGATTAAGGGTGTAAAATGGGACAATTCGATAGATTATTTTTTTAAAATTTTAT
Organism: Solanum commersonii; assembly: GCA_029007595.1. Taxonomy (NCBI): domain Eukaryota; kingdom Viridiplantae; phylum Streptophyta; class Magnoliopsida; order Solanales; family Solanaceae; genus Solanum; species Solanum commersonii. The sequence continues at coordinate 27,655 of JAJTWQ010000504.1, forward strand.
CATCCTAATTTTTCAGGTATTTTATAATGTATAATCAAAAATAGTTTTTTTAAAACCATCCCATGTAGAAGTTTCTCTTCGGTATCGGTACAGTTCGCTTAATTTTCGAATTTCCTTTTACTTTAAAAATATCACCTCAAAATATATTATTATTAAGATGCTTTTTTTTTTTTTGCAAATATATTCTTGAAGAAGCACTTCAATTCTTCTCCAAGAAGTCAAGAATGTAAAACCTTGTTGCCATATTGTTTGACCTTAAACATTTAATATATAGAAGTGCTTGCATAGGTTTTGCCATAATGTTTGATATAATAACTATTATAGTATCTTTTAATTTTAAACTTAATTAAAAGCTAATTAAAGAGCAAAGACCCAAAGTTTTTCATTCTCCACAGGCCTATAGGACCTATGTTACATTTATATTTGAAAAATAATAAAATATATTTATATATTAAATTCAACATATTGTTAATGTATAAAATATATTTACATTTTTTATTTGGTTCGGATATTTTTTTCAACTTTTTCATAAATTAGAAAGACCATTCCAATTGTTCGGAACGATTATACACTTAAATAGAAGTTCACGATTTTATTGAAAAAATGGCATAAATCGATTAATCAATTAAATCCACTATTCTAACTCTGTTAGCATGAATGATCAAGGTTGCACAATTAAATTAATTAAAGATTAAATGTTCTTAGTCAAATAAATATAATATAGGATCCAAAATCACAATAACCTAGTGACTCAGGACCAAAAAAGATTATAAAAAAAAACACACACAATAAAGGCAAGTTGAGCCCTAATTGTTCTCTAACCAAAATTAATTCATAGGTACAAGGAGTTTGGATTTGTTTAAAAGTTAGTCAAACTAATTTTTAAGGTAGTTTTTGACAAATATAAAAATAACTTAAAATAGATCAAAAAATAACTTAAAGTAAGTTAGAAAATATTTGTCAAGGTTAAAAATAACTTAAAAACTAAAAGTAGGTCACTCCTACTTTTTATATTTTGACTTAAAAGTCATTTAAGTTTTGACTTTATTCTTCTAATTGAAAAACTACTTTTATTAATTCAGCCAATCCAAACGGGCTACTATACTCATATCAAATTTAATTTTTTAACTAATTCAGTTTTATCAATATCATGGTCCAAAAGACCAAAACAGGGAATTAATTCCTAAAATACTTTGTTACAAGTTCATAATACACAAATAACTTATCCATGTTCCAAGTACATTTGATGAATATAATCTAAAGCAGAGATGTGGTTCTTTGAACAGGAAGCAGCACCATTTTTCTGAAGCTACGAAGTTTAACATCGCTATGGCCAGTCAGTAGGTCCTTTTACTAAGCATTTGCCATATATCTCTATCAAATAGACTGCATAAATCTTTTCAGCTTCAATTTACTCAATTCGGTGCATTATTGAAATGTTTACCAGCTTGTTATAATTTTGTGTGCCGAATTTGTAAAGGGGAACATGTTGACACCCAATTTCGACCCTTCCCGATAATAATTAATTTCAAAGCTTCTTAATTTTCAAACGATTTAGAATAATTAGCTTTACAAAATTTAAATAGTTTCAAGGTTAGTTTAAATAATTTCAATAGACTTTTATAACATTTTGAATGATAAATATATTTCATATAATTATATATATGATTAGTATATTCTATAAATATTTGAAAATCATATTCAAAAGATTTCTACTTTGTTAAAATAAATATTTTATTAATTTAGTTTAGTAGTATTTATATTTTTAATTTTGAGTTATTTAAATTGATTAATTTATAATTAAGTTGATTATTTTATTTCGTTAAGACTAAGAGGCTCCTTAATTAATTTATATAAATTCTTCTTATTTAACTTTTAGCCGTTTCACCCACTCAATTTTGATTCGGTAAGGTTTTGACCTCAATTAGTTGTAATTTTAAGAGAAAATTGTATATAATAGCAAACTATTAATTCAAATTAAATGTTATAAATATAGTTTGATTTAATTGTACCTCATAGCAAACTGTTACTATTTCACCTCTCTCCTGGTGAATCTTGCTCGCCACTCTCGTTCTCTCCCTCGCCTCTCTCGTTTTTTATACAAACTCAAGTGTATAAAGTGTGTTTGTGTTTGTATAAAGTGAGAGAAAATTGTATATATACAGATATTTTCGTTCCCCTCTCCCAGATCTCGCTCGCCACTCTCCCAGAACTCGCTCTCTTACTCGCCTCTCTCACTTTATACAAAAAACGCAAATTGTATAAAATGTATTTGTGTTTGTATAAAGCGAGAGAAAATTGTATATATACATATATTTTCGTTCCCCTCTCTTCCCTCTCCCAGATCTCGCTCTCTCACTCGCCTCTCTCACTTTATACAAAAATGCAAATGTATAAAATGCGTGAAAATTGTATATGTACATATATTTTCGTTCTCCTCTTTCCCCTCTCCGAGATCTCGCTCGCCACTCTCCCAAATCTCACTCGCTCACTCGTCTCTCTCACTTTATACAATTGATCTTTTTGTATATGTATATCAAAGCAGATTATACAACTGCTTTCTTTTGTATATGTATAGCGAAATATACATATTTATGTTTGCTATGGAACACAATTACGCAAACTTTGCTATAGCATACAAATATGAATTTTGTGTTTGCTACATGTGAAAATTGCTCTAATTTTAATCGTGATGGCAGCCATTTCACTTCAACCCACAGAATAATCTATATTTTGGACTCTTTTCTATTTTCCCAAGAGCCCAACACGTGAATCTGCCCATTTTTGTCCAATCCAACCCAAACACCTCTCATTCTCTCAGCCCAACATAAATATTCCCCCATTTATAATTCAATACCCATTCTCCAAATAACCCGACCCAAACCTCCACATTAACAACATACAATTATAATAGCAGCCCAACACCCCACCTCCACCAACCCATTTCCCCAAATAACCCAATAAAATAATAACAACAACAACATACACCAAACCGACCCCATCCCCTTTCCCTTCCAATTCCATGGTATCAAACAGCAGTCCAACGCGTCAAATTCACAGCAACAACGACAATCTCACGGCGCCCTCTCATCTGCTCCAAACGACATCATGGACAACGAGCAAACGACGCCAAATACACGACTCATTCACGGAAAAGCAGTGAGGAACAGAGTACTCTGTTCTTCGTGTCGTCTTCTTCCTTTTCCTCTCTCCAAATCGTACGATTCCACAGACAGTAGGCACGTTTTTCCTCCCTTTCCTCTTCTGGAATGGGTTGAAATCCTCATAAAAGGGTGTTTTTCCAAAATGGTGAAAGAATGGGGAGTTTGAATTTTGAATTTGGGCTCTCGTGTCTGCCCCTTTTTCGTCCCCTCCCCCCCCTTTTTCAAACCCTAATGCCCTTCTATATATATATTGTTTGTCGTTCATTGTGGACAGGGGGCGAAAATTTTGAGTTAGAGAAAAATTGGAGAAAGAGTCAGAATTTTTCAGGCAAAGTTACAGAGAGCAACTAAAAAAGGGGTAGCTTGAACACACTCCGAAAGAAAGAAGTTAAGTCGTTTAGGATCCTTGTCTCGTTTTCTTTTCGATATCATCCATTGCTCTCTCACAAGTTCTTTCAAACTCGAGGTAGCTGCCTAGATCGCTGTCCAGGTCATTTGCTTGCTGTTCGGTTCACGCTTGTGTGGTAAAACTCGTCCCCTTGCTCGTTCTTGTTTCCAGTCGCTGCACAACAAGAGGTAACTCCTACCCTCATCTATGTTCCACTAATTTTGATCAACTTAGTTATTCCTTAAGATTGTTAGCTCATTTGTTATTCGTAGCTTTCTTTTATGTCGGTTATTCGTAGTGAAATATGACAAGAAGAGAGATCATGGTTTATTGGTGTACTGTTGCTTTCTCTTTATTATTGCAAAATTTGGCAAGTGATACCTGACTCGATTGACAAAATGGTCTAGTTTCTTTTTTTCCTTAATCAGAATTTTGCTTCTGTCTTGCTCTATTTTTTGAGGATTTTCTCGGTTTCAAATATGTCGTTGTTCCTTGTCCGTATTATCTCATAAAAAAGTGTAAAGAGGGTTGGTTTAACTAATCCCTTTTTATACTTATATATCTGTAAGCATCTATACATGTTTTCATTTTTTTTATGGGTCGATTGAATATGCTTTTTTTGTTTTGTTTTGGTAAGTGTTAGGTAGAATTTTGAAGCTATTTAATATGAAGGTTGAATATTGTTGTATCTATTTTTATTAGACACAGCAGCTCACTTCGTTCTCTATTTTCCAAGTTGTGTGACTGTCTTAAGGTGTATGGTATCTTGTTTGAGTCAACTCGATCGTCATGTTGCCTATTCTAATAGAAGAATGTTTGGTTAAACCCGTCTTAAAAGTGGACTTTTGTTTCTCCCCGTTTCTCCGTTCGCTTCAATCTGTGTATTACCTTGAAGTTGTTGTTGTGTTTCATCCTTATCCAACACCGTCTTCCTTTCGTAAGTGTAGTATTGAGTTTTGTACGGGGATTAGCCTCTCTTCGCTTCCTTTACCATTTTTGAGAAAGTGACGACCGGGCATAGATAGCTTTTGTCCCTAGTTATTTATTTTGCTTTGTTCATGCCTTGACATTTTCGAGCCGTGACTCTTCCTAGTTCGACAGCTTACTCGTGGGTTTTTCTCGCTTGATTTCTTTGAGGTCCATGTGATTTTGTTCACTGCTTAGGTTATTAGATTTATCATGCGGAGATCTTTGGTTATTTATTCTGATATTCATCTTAGTTAATTATTCATAGCATTTAGATTGATTGAAATCGCCGCCAGTTTTCTATTCTATGCCTTTGAGTTTATTCCTTTTTTTATTATTATTATTTTATTATCCTGCACTCTCTTTACTGTGAAACTAGGCATGTCCTATCGAATCTTAGCCCTTGTCATTTTTTTAGATTTGTTATTTATTCATTATTTTAAAATGAGTAATGTGATAAGGTTGTGTTTACTGGATCACTTTGGATTCACTATTTCGTTGAAATTTTGAGTGTGAGTTCAATATTAGCCAATTCATAATCACTTTGTCGATCCTATTATAAGTAGAATGCTAACTCTTGTTTACGTGCATTTTCATGTGAAATCTGCCCGAGTTCGCTACGAGCTCACTCCTTTTCCTTGCATTTCGAGAGAGCCATAAAGGCTCAAATTTCTTTATCGAGTCAACCGGCCAATGAAAATTGGCGTACAGGTCTCGGTGTTGAAAAAATATCGCAACAGATCTAAAATTTGAAAAGATTGGGCCAAAGGCCCACTCTTAATTTCAAAAAATTGTATTTTGTTATATTTTGGGCCTAAGCCCTTGTTATTATGCTTATTGTTGTCTTGTTAGAATTTAGGACATGTGGCAAGAATTAGGTTTTTTGGCCCAAAATGAAATTAGGCCCAAGTGTTGGCCTAGGCGGACAGAAAACCAAACTTGGGCCCAAATTTCCCTTTTTGCTTTATTATTGTTTATCTGTCAATATTTCTTACTAAATCTTAAGGTTTTAAAACTCAAATCCCCAAACGATACCCGTTTTTATTTTATAACTTAACTAAATCAATCGCCTTTAACGAGGCCTAAAAATTTAATTTTGCAAAATATTTCACTTAGATAAAATCTTAATATTTCCCCTTTCTCGGTCTTAATTATAACAATTGTTCAAATCGGATTAAGTCGAATTATTTTAGGCAAATAATTAATCGTCGAATAATCGCATTAGCGGGTGTTCTAGGTTCTTTAAAACCCTTCCTAGAACACTAATATGAACCCCCGAACTCCCTTATATTTTCAATTGATTCCCTGTTTTAATCTATTGAAAAAATAGTTTCCTTGATTTTTCTTCAAAAATTAAGTGGCGACTCTTAAACTAGTCTAAATAATATTTTAAAAATAAAACAGAATGGCGACTCTGTTGGAAATTTGAATGGTTCTAACCTTAAGATTAATTATTTGGCTATGTGTTTAACTGTTTACTTGTTTAAATTATCGTATCTAATATTAATTGTGGCATTCATGGCACCCGATTTCGCTAAATGACAAATAGATTGCATTAGAAAAAAAGCGGTTACGTGGCTTACCACAGTTGTCCTTCAGAAAAAACACAAGTTGAATTCTTTGGAAGTAATAAATGAATAGTTGGCTTACGGTCATCCAACGTCGTTTATTAATCTTCATCCCGTTGTTTGTTCGACTCGGGTAACCTTCATTTCTAAACCAATTCTAGTCAACCTAGAGTAAAGCGAAACCAAATCCAAATTTAAGCATTAGCCTAAGGCGGCTTAATACCCAAGGCATATTAAGTCCATTAGTAGAACCGCCAAAAATCATGTCTAAGGTCCACGACCTAACGACATACCATATTATTTGACATTTGAAAGATGTATGTATGGAAACCTAATTATTGCCTATTTGGGAGAGGGAATCTTAACCGTGCTTTGTTTTGTAGGTATGGATCAGTTCCCCAAATTCGAAATGGTAGTGGAAGCTCCAGTTTTGCTCAAGTTTTGGTACAACGACCTCATTGTGGTTCAAAAAATGGCCCTCAACAAATATATAGGAGCCCTAACAGAACTCATCAATATGGTTGGGTGGCCCAAACTGATTGAAGTCCTCACAGGCTATTGGAACAACGAGAAAATGGTGTTTCGATTTGGAACTATAGAGATCACCCCAACAATTGAGGAAATCCAGGATGGAATAGACACAGTCGGTACATGGCTTGAAAGAAAAGTGAGAAAGCAGGAAAACATCTTAATTCCTAACAAGCCTACTCTTGAGGATATTATAAATTGACTCGGATTAAAAAAAGATTGCGCCTTTTGGGCCGAAGGTTCTAGCATTTCTTTTATCGATCTTTATGTTAGATTCGTGAACACAAGCTTCTATGTGAATTACAACTAAGAGTTCAGGGTCACTTACAGAGAATGGGACGGGATCAGACTTTTAGCATTCACCGTCGCACTATTGGACACCATGATTTTCCCACACGGCCCGAGCCTCAGTATCAACACCCGAGTAATAATGCTTACGCACACTATGTTCCACGAGCATCTGAACCAAGGGAAAATAAAGTATTATCCTATCGCACCTACCATCCTTTTCGACATGTACCGTGCTTTGGAAAAATGCAAGGAAAGACATCGTTACTTTCAGGGTTGCAACCTTCTCCTCTAATGGTAGATAATGAGTCACTTGGTGAAGAGACATGAAACTCAAGAACTTCATACCCTCGATGAGCATAATGCTCTTAAGAGTTTGAATGAAATGTTGTTTTGGGCAGACTTAGAAAAAAGGAGAACCAGAGAAAGACGGGCTCAAATTTTCTTTGGGTTGAGAGAAGAAAATATCCAGTGGATGTTCGACCATTTCATCTCAAAAAATGCCATAGTACAGGGCGACAGTAAACTTGTGCTTCCTTTACCAGGTATTCGAGGTATCCGCCCATATGCGCCCATCCACGTCTTGAGACAGTTCAGAAGAAGACAAACTACATCCCCAGAAGCATACTACCGCATCTATGTGTTCGACATCGGGGATGATAGAGTGCCTGAGGCTTCAGAGATGCTGAAAGAATGGAAAAGAGCAGTGCGAATGAACAAGGACACCATTGCCATAGATCGATTTAATGCGGGGTACGATGAAACTTACAAAGCTTGGTTGAAGCACAATATACAGGGTATCTCCTTCTCAGTTCTGAACATTTACCGTAGTGTAGAGGACAAAGAGTCAAAAACTTTGATAGAACTAAGAGAGGTAAGAAGAGAAGCTCGGGAAATGCACGAGAAATTTCTCCGCAAGAAAGAGAAGGATAAGCACGCCCTCGAGAGCGTAACTCAAGAATTAGAAAGATTGAGAAGCGATTTTGGAGAGCTTAACTTGTGGATTGGAGATAAGAAAAGCGGAATGTGTCTCGAAGACTGGGAAGAGAAAGGCCGCCGGAGCAAAAGATACTTGCTAATGATTCAATATAGGATTAAACATCTCATGGCATAGAGCAAGAGGAGCAGATCAGAGGCGGGGGCCATCGGGAGCATTTTAGCGGATTTTACCCCTGCGTGGGTTTTTTTTCTATGTACTTATTGTTATTTGCCCCTGCATGGGCTTGCCTTTCTTGTATTTTGGTACTCTTTTCAAATGACCCCTGCGTGGGCCTTTTCTTTTGTGTTTTTTGCTTATTCCCTACTCTCCCCTACTTATTTTTATTTTTTCGAACATTATTTTATATGCGAAATTTGCTTTGGGATAACAAAATGGTTCAATTCTACACATACATTTTTCAAATACACTAGACTTACCCTTGGCACAAAAGGGCCCCCTACTTGTTTAGGACACGCGATATATGCTTGTGTGCATTAAACTATTTATGTGGTGTTGTTGCTTTGAATGAGGACATTTTTAGCCCACTCATTTTCGAAAATTTTCTGAAAATTTCCCCAATACCAAATACAAGTCACTACCAAATGTCCGACCAAAATTCCATGAGTCTTAAGTTTTTCAGCCAGAAATAAAATCCTACTACCAAATCCTAAAATATTACTCTATTATCTCAGAAAAGGTGAAATTGCTGCTAAGATGGAAAAAGGGCAAAGATATCAATATAGAACTAACTGAGGAGGATTCGAGGATGGAAATGCAACGGCTCAGGTGAGAGATCCAAGAAACTAGAGAAAGAAGAATAGAAGTGGAGTGTGCCACCGCGGTCGCACGAGTAGCAAATGCGGCACTAGACGCCGAATTGACAACAAAGATGACAAAATGCAATGTTATAAGTAAAAAAACAGTTGTTGTGCGAAAGGAACATGATGTCTTTAACAATGACATAACCATGAGGCTTCAGAAGATACGTGGAAAACCCTCTTTTTTCAATCAAGAAGCCAATAGCAGTCCCTAAGACACTAATCCTGGAGCTACTGAAGAAGATGTTTATGAAGAAATCATCTATACGCCTCCCTTCCTGGGACGTCTGAAAGGAGGAGACAAAAAGATCACTCTATCGGCTTATGAGCGGACACATAGCATGGGGCAAGAGTCGTGCCGTGTGCTCTCATTTACGGGCACTTTAAGGCGTCAGGTACGCTGAAGCCTCTCGAAGGAATCACTTTTGGATTTGGGCATGAAAGCTCTCAAAAGACATGTGCCTACCACCTGAACCAAAGAGGACACACTATAGAGGAATGGGTGGAGCTTAAGGTAGCAATCCGCAACCTAATCAATATTGGGGAGATTCCGTATATGTGGGGTGAGAACACCGTCCTTACCTGTGACCAATCGGAGCCCAGTATGATGGTTGTCGTGCCGTAATTTGACTATCTCTAGAAAAATCACTTTTTGAAATGTTCTAAGTATAAAACAATTTGAGAAAAATACTTAGAAAAGAGTCGCCACTTAATTTTTTAAAGAAATTAAAAAAACTTATAATTTTCAAAGGTTTAAACAGAAAAAATCACTTGAAAATACCAAATAGGGTTCAGGGTTCAATTTACACTTCGAGAAGGGTTTAAGCATTCGAAGTGCCCGCTAACATGCGGTTGACCTACGACTTGACTAAAATATATTTGACTATTTTTTAGGAGAATAATGATTTAACGTAAAATGATAACTTACTATTTGATTAACTTTGAGAAGATAATTAAATAAATGACACATTTAATTTCATTTTATTTTATTTTTTTAGAAAAAAGGGATCCCAAAATGGAACCTTTGACTCGAAATACAAGTGATTAAAATATTAATAAAACTAGATTAATTAGAATTTAATTGACTCACTTTGAAATAATAAGTTTAACCAATTTAATAAATTAAGGCATGAAAATCATTTTACATTAGTTGAAGAATAAAAGTCTTGACTAACCTTTTTGAGAAAATGACTAAGTATGTATTATTATTTTTAATTAATTGAAAAGGTTTTGACTAACATTTTTTTAAAGTTTATTTGGGAAAAATATTTAACTTAAAAAAAACAATTTTAAAATGAATAAAATGTGGTTAAGTGAAAAGCATTTTAAAAAAAAATCTATTTTTAAGAACCAAATGTTTAACTTAATTGAAGATATAAAATTTGACCAATATTTGATTAATAAAATAAGTGAACACAACAGTGGAATGTGTTAAAATAAACCAACACAACGAAAATGACTCGTCTTTTTGGGGAATCTAATAAAATTATTTAAAGGTAGAGTTAAATAAATAATAATAATGAAAAAAAAAATATAATCACACAATTGAATAAGTTAAGAGTAAAGGAGAAATAAATTTGGGCCCTTCTTGGGCCTGCTGCAGCTGATTTGGGCCTCAGCTTAATGTCTGTCCTTAGAGACCTTGTGTATACGTCAAGCGTATATTGTTGTATACAGGTCATTTCTAAGCCCCTTTTTTGTATATTGAACCACATATCAACTATATACAGCTTGCTCTGACGTCTCCAACCTGTATCTTTATTTTTGGACACATATTTTCTGCCCTGAATCGATATATCAGTGTATAAATGCTATATACAGTATGTATACGGCCCATTTTCGGGTTTTAAAACTAATTTCCAGTGACATGTTGGGTCTTCAGGACCTGTAACAACTTCCGAATATATAGGGGGCTGACTCGAAAGAGAGGGAAAGGAAAAAATGGAGCCTTTATGGCTCAACTCGGAAATGTGAGGAGGATAAGTCCACCATGGATTTGGAAGAGATTCACATTCACACAAAGAGAAAGAAAAGAATTAGAAATTAGTATTAGAAATAAGAAAACAATGAACGTAATTAAATTCAAATAAAAGTAACTTAAGCATTTTAAGATCCAAAAATAAAATCAAAAGCCATTGTTAGGCCCATGTGACAAGATTTTAAGAATGTGCAAATGAGATAACTATATCTCAACAGGCAAACAATTAAAACTTTAGCAATGCCAAGAGAACTTGACAAATGAGAAATCTAAATCATGGATGGAGAACTATATATTAGCCTAATATGAATTATCCAAAACCTAGGCGTGACAACTTTCCTGGACACGTACATATACAAAATTAAAATTAAAATTTAAGGGAGCATATATGGATGTAATAAGAGCAATCAGTCTAGAACTTGACATGAGGCATTATACATTAAGCGTATGAACTAAATACGAAATCCTAAACATTTTATGGCGAAGACACATTCTAAACGATTTATGAAGACCAAAGATCAAAGTAACATGATTTTAAAGTAATAGCCATACCATTTCAGTGATACTCTTACCCAAATCTAGCAAATCATTACGGACAAGAACATATACTACAAATACATATACTAAAAAAAAGATCAAACATTTGACAAGACAAAATTCAAAGGACTTTAGAGAAATTTGAAAATGTGAGAAGGCCACAATTCTGAAAGGACAAACAAGGGTCATAACAAGCTAAAATAAACTAAAAAAACAAACAAGCAGAGCAGTCCTACAATATACAACTATGAAAGCCCAAAAGAATGGAAGCAGTTGTGTACTCAATTAGCAAAATCAGTCTCGTAATGATCCGAATCAAAAAAATTTATCATTGAGATTGAATGCACTCTAAACAGAAGAATAAGGACTTAACTCACAACCATGGCTCGAACAAGATTCAACTAGACTCAAACACAAGGAAGCAAGCTCACGACATTTGCATACGGATTCAAAACGAAGAGTAACAAGACAAACTCGAATATTGAGAAGTGGCAAGCTTAATCGTATAATAACCCTTTTTAATCAGCATTAAGACTAGATAAAAGTGCCTATCCCACATGAGAACACAAGAATTCCATCACGAGTAACATCCAAACAAGAACAGTGATTTCCTAATCTCATAAATATTGCACCGAAATAGACAAGTAGGAGAGGTGAATAGGTTACATTTCTTGGGGCAACGTTCTGGGACTACGAGCTTGACCGTGAAGCTTTACACCACCACAAGCGAAATTTCGATGAACTCTGACAAAGCTTTGATGGATTCCGAGAGACAAAAAATAAAATAATACTAAAAATAGAAACCTTATTTCTTAATATTCAGTGAGTAATTCTTGTGCCCCCAAACAGTGATCAAAAGAGATGAATATATAGATGGGAATTAGGGGGAAATCGGGTGAAATTTTGAATTTAAAATTCGAATTCCTTTTTCCCCTTGTGAAGACAATAGTGCAAGGGATTTGAAAATCCCTTAGAAAGGGGGAAAAGAGACGGCGATGTGATCGATGGCATGATTTGCTCACTGGATTTCTGGGTTTGCGTCTGGAAGAAGAAGACGAGTATAGGCAGTGGGGTCGAGGTACTGTTTCTGCGTGAAAAGGAAGAAGAACGAAGAGTACAAGGGTCAGGGTACTGGGTATATACGTATTGCTACTGTTGATGTATTGTTGAATGGAATTGTTGGATCTTTTCTATTGTGGGCTGATGGGTTAGGAATTTAAGGTGGGAAAAGGCTGCTGAAAAATTGCACTTGGGCTGAAGGAAATAAAAAAGGGCCCAACATTTTGGTCTTATCACAAATGGGTTTAGGTGGGTAGAAGGGTTGGTTGTGTTTGTAATAAAAAGTCTAAGTTTTGAATTGAGGATTTGGCCATATAGATTGCAATTAAGTTCGCTTAAATTTAAGAATTTAGTCAAATTGAGCTTAATTGGTGATTCGACTAAAAAGCTAAATAAGATGAATTAATATAAATTAACTAATGAGCTTCTAAATGTCATTGAAATAAAAAATGATTAACTCAATTATAAAATATTCACTCAAAATTATAAACTGTCAAATAATTAAACTAATTAGCCAAATATTTAATTAAAACAAAATATAATCTTTTTGAGACAATTTTCGCATGTTTATAAAATATACTAATTATATACATAAATATGTAAAATATAAATATTTTCTAAAAATTAAAATAAGTGACAAAACTTACTTAAAATAACCTGCAATCTCATTTTTAAATTTATTTTTATAAAAACTAATTATTTTTAGATTATTTAAAATTGAAGAAGCTCGATAATTAATCTATATTGGGGAGGGTCAAAATTGGGTGTCAACAACTGTCCTTCGTTTTACTTGGATTGTTGCAAGAAATTCGAGTAAAATGAGATTGACTAGTCCAATTTTGACCGACCACATCTTCATGTTTTGGTAAAGGGATTTTTGTACGGACTTTAGGAATTATGGCCGAACCCCAAAATCGGATTTCCTACATATCTCAGGCTATATGAGAATTCAGGCCACTTGTAGTTCTATACGCTTGATTTGACGCACGAATTTGAAAGAATTCAAAAGTCATCCCGATACCGAATTATGAAGGGACCAGAATGCTCGAAAATAAGATTTAAGAGTGAATGTCGGAATACAACCGAGTTTTTCAACATTGACCCCGCCTATAGATCCTTGGATCCTAGGAATCAGGTTGTTTGTAGTTCTACTCAATCGATTGAAAAGAAAATCTATTATGCAAGATAACCTTTGGTTCTGGAAAAGCAACAAAGTAAGTCGAGTTATGAAAAGAAAGGCTTGCAACCTCTTAGCCAATGAGTGTGGAGCTCTTCACATCCATAAGTAAGAACTTACATGGACATAATTTTCAAGTCTCTGAGTTCATTATCACTCGGATTGGAAAGTCATTTTCGGTAGAGACCAAAAATATTCGAATGCGAAACTGAAATCGAAAAAACTTAAAGAAGACCCACATGCCTTCTAATAGGGGTGTGGTTTGATTGTGGTGGAAGTCGTTCCACATCTCGCGTCCTAAGAATTTGACATTCCTCTTTGGACTATGTCCCATTTCACTGCTAAGAAAAATTTCCACGTTGTGCTGTATTGTTTTTTATGTTGTCCGCACCTGTGGTTTGCCTTGAGAATTCATCCTCTTGGATGCTCTCGACAAAGACTGAGATAAAATTCATTAGGATAAAAAATGTAATCCCAAATGGAGAGATAGTGTCTTTTACTGTGTTGGCACTTAATTGCTCTCTTTGAACATTTGGTGTTAACTCCATCGGGTTTGACATAAAGCAAATAAAGCTCGTGTCTTATATTTGCAATATAATCTTTAATGTACTCTTTCTTTGATGTCAAAGTAATAAAATAGGCTAATGTAATATGTTGACAGTTATCTTGATGTCATTGTTGATGGTTCTCTTGATTTCGTTTTTGCAAAGAAAAATGATGCAGTCGATGCTGATCTTCTTGTGATGGGTAGATCTTTCTCTTGAGATGCATAACTCCTTCTCTTGCGATGCATGACTCATTTTTCTTGCAATGTATGACTCATTCTCTTATGATGCACGACTCTTTTTCTTGTGATATATGAATCTTCTCTTGTAATGCATAAATCTTTTTTTTTCGCGATGCATGACTCTTTTCCCGCGATGTATGAATCTTCTCTTGCAATGCATGAATGAATCTTCTCTTGCAATGCATGAATCTCTTTTTTCGTAATGCATGGCTCTTTTCCCACGATGCATGAATCTTTTCCCGCGAAGCATGAATCTTCTCTTGCAATGCATGAATCTTCTCTTACGATGCATGATCGTCTTTTCTGATGTTGCCATCCCTGGTACCGAACAAAGATAACGTTTCACCAAACAATATAAGTGATCTTATGGGTATTTCCTGGGTGGCGGTATCGCCTCAATTAGCGATATGCTAAAAATCTGACCCTCAGAGTAATGGTATCATCTCATTGGACAATACAACACAAATGACTCTTCGGGTAGGAATCTTATTATATTTGATAATATAATGTAGATAAGCATCTTCCTGATATCGTTAGTTGCTAGAAAATAAATAAAATTTCTTGCTTCTAGGTTTTCCTTTGTTCCATTTTTGAACATAATTGGATATTCGTTATGGACCTCGCCTTGTTGAAAATTTGAATAAAATAACGCTATTCATATTCCCAATTTTTGTCATAAGAAGCCTAAAATATTTCCTGCATCCATATAAAATCGTCAATTTTGAGGAGCTCTTCGCCCTTTTGACTTCTCTATATTCATTGAATAGAGGAATATGTTGATTTTAAGGTAAACCTATAGACCTACATCAACAGAAAAATTGTTAGTTTAAAAATGAACTGATATATGTCGATCTCTTCGGTTGTCTACTCCTTGTCTTGCTATCTCCAGTTGATTTCTCTTATTTTCCGCTTCTTGATAGATAAGACAAGGAATTTTTTATGCAAAATAATTGAAGCATGAAATAAGATTTTTAAGGAAAATAAATTTCAAAAATATATTATTTGGAAAAGGTCAGTGACTAGTGTCATGTCACTCAAGCTTAATGAACGACATTTGGAAGTGATGTCTCGAGATCTATCTAATTACTCGCTGGGAAATAATCAAAGTTGCTCTAAATTGCCGATAAACCCTGTTGAAATTTTAATGTCATCCTCAAAAAAAATTTCCTAGTTGACTGTCTTGGCTTATTTTTAACCGTTAGTGAGCAAGTTACGAAATTTTTGAGAACTTCTTAAAATTACAATTGACCATGACAAACCGCAACCATTCTTTTCTCATCAATCAATGTTAACTGATCAATACGCTTGCGAACCGAATCAACATCACTCAATTCAGCCTTTTGGATGATTCTCAATGAAAGTACCTCAACTTCTGTAGGTATAACTGCTTCTGTTCCATATACTAACAAATATGGAGTAGCTCCAACTGATGTTCTGACAGTCGTTCGGTAACCCAATAAAGCATACGGCAGCATCTCATGCCAACCTCTGCGATTATCAATCATTTTCCTCAAAATCTTTTTTATGTTCTTGTTGGCGGCTTCTACAGCTCCGTTCATTTGGGGATGATAGGCGGTTGAGTTTTGGTGAGTAATCTTGAATTGTTCACATATCTCTCTCATCAAATGACTGTTGAAATTTGCTCCATTATCAGTAATGATAGATTCTAGTACTCCAAATCTACATATCAAATTATTGCGAACAAAATCAGCTACAACTTTCTTGGTCACCGACTTATACGAAGCTGCTTCTACCCACTTGGTAAAATAGTCGATGGCAACCGAAATGAATTTGTGTCCGTTAGAGGCAGCTGGCGCTATTGGGCTGATGGCATCCATGCCCCAAGCTACAAAAGCTTAGGTGAACTCATAGCATTGAGTTCGTGAGGCAGCACTCGAATCAAATCACCATGCAATTGACGGTTGTGACACTTCTGCACAAACTTGCAACAATCATGTTCCGTAGTCATCCAAAAATAACCAGCTCGGAGGATCTCTCTTGCCAAAGTGAGTCCATTCATGTGAGTATGAAAAACTCTTGCGTGTATTTGTTCTAGAAGATTTGCAGCTTCACTAGCATCAACACATCTAAAAAGACCTAAATTTAGAGTCCTCCTATGAAGGATTTCTCCACTTGCAAAGAAATTGAGGGCCATACGGCGTATCGACTTCTTTTAGTTAAACGTTGCATTCTCAGGATAAATTGCGGTCTCTAAGTACTGTTTGATGTCAAAATACCAAAGTAAACCATCTGGCTCCGCTTCAATGTATGAGCAATAGACAAGCTGCTCTTTTACCTCTATATCCAAGGGATTAATATAACTTGTATCCGTATGTTTAATCATTGAGGCAATGGTGGCAAGAGCATCGGCCAACTCATTCTGTGTTCTGAGAGTATGTCTGAACTCAATCTTGCGAAATCTCTTGCACAACTTCTGTATATAATGCACGTACGGTGTGATTTTTGGATTATTCACAGCCCATTCTCCTTGAACTTGATGAATCAGTAAGTCTGAGTCTCCAATAACTAGAAGCTCATGAACGTTCATGTCGATTTCTGTCTTTAAACCAAGGATGCAAGCTTCATACTCAGCCATGTTGTTTGTGCAATTAAATCAGAGTTTAGCTGCCATAGGATAATGCTGACCGGATTCTGACAGTAAGACTGCTCCGATACCTTTCCCTTGGTGATTTGTCGCTCCATCAAAGAATACTCTCCAACCAGGATATGCTTCAGAAATATCTTCACCCACAAACACTACTCCTTCATCGGGAAAATAAGTCTTGAGCGGTTCATACTCTTCATCAACTGGATTCTCCGCAAGATGATCAACCAAGGCTTGTACTTTTATCACCTTTTGTGTCACATACACAATGTCAAACTCACTCAAAAGCATTTGCCATTTAGCCAACTTCTCGGTCGGTATTGCTTTTTGGAAAATATACTTCAACGGATTCATCCTGGAGATAAGGTACGTGGTGTAAGAAGACAAATAATGTTTCAACTTTTGAGCGATCCAAGTTAAATCACAACATGTTCTCTCTAAAAGAATGTAACGAGCCTCATATGGAGTGAACTTTTTACTCAAGTAATAAATGACTCGCTTCTTCTTCCTAGTCTCATCATGTTTACCAAGCACGCATCCCAACGAGTTATCCGAGATCGACAAATATAGAAATAATAGACTCCCTTCTCGTGGAGGGACCAACACCGGTGGATTGAACAAATAGTTCTTGATGGCATCAAAACCAGTTTGACATTCTCCGGTCCAGTTGGTTGAGGCATCTTTTTTCAATAACTTAAAGATGGCCTCACACACCACGATGGATTGAGCTATGAATCGGCTGATGTAGTTCAACCTTCCTAGAAAGCTCATCACCTTCTTCTTTGTCTTCGGAGGAGGTAATTCTTGGATCGCCTTGATCTTGAAAGGGTCAAGCTCAATGCCCCTCCTGCTGACTATAAATCCCAACAACTTGCCAGCTGGCACTCCAAAAACAATCAAAGAATTTTCTCAAGTGAGTCAAGTGATTCGAACTCTCGCGGGACTTGATTATGACATCATCTACATACACCTTGATCTTATTGTGAATCATATCGTGAAAGATGGTCGTCATAGCCCTCATGTAAGTATTTGGCGGGATTTAACTTCAAATTGTATCGACGCAAGCGATCAAAGAATTTTCTCAAGTGAGTCAAGTGATTCGAACTCTCGCGGGACTTAATTATGACATCATCTACATACACCTTGATCTCATTGTGAATCATATCGTGAAAGATGGTCGTCATAGCCCTCATGTAAGTAGCACCAACATTCTTGAGACCAAAAGGCATCACTCTATAATGATATACACCCAGGGCGTGATGAAAGCTGTCTTTTCTGCATCTTCTTCATCCATCAGGATCTTGTGATAACTCGCATAACAATCCACAAATGACTGGATATCATGGTTAGCACAGTTATCAATGAGAATGTGAATGTTTGACAATGGAAAATTATCTTTCGGGCTAGCTTTGTTGAGATCTCTATAGTCAACACAAATTCTGATTTTTTTCGTCTTTCTTGGCAACCGGAACAACATTAGCTAACCAAATTGGATATTGCATCACTTCCACTACTTGGGACTCAATCTGCTTTGTAATTTCCTCTTTGATCTTCAAACTCAACTCAGGCTTGAACTTTCGAGTCTTTTATTTTACTGGACTGAAATCTTGATTAATCGGCAACTTGTGGGACATAATATTCATACTCAATCTTGGCATATCTCTATTAGACCAGGCAAACACATCAATGTACTCTCTGAGCAAATGGATCAAGTCTCTTCTTTGAGCTTTAGTCAGATGGACACTGATTCTTACTTCTTTAACACATTTCTCATCTCTGAGATTAACAGTCTCGATTTTCTCTAAATTCGGCTTGTGTTGATTCTTAAATTGTCAAAATTCATCAGCAACATGTTCGGGTATCTCATTTTCTTCTTCGTATTCCTTACATTCGTCATCACCTCCTTCATTTCCTTCACTCGGTTCATAACATGATATGACATTGACAGGTTTTAAATTAATATTACTGAAATCATAAACGAACAAAGTTAGAAAAGTAAAATATAAACAGATAAATAAACAAATTTTTTATAAAAGAGGCTTTCATTTAAATCGAAAAACAAGAAGAAACTTTGGCCATGACTAAGGGTCATTTCGCCTTTTTTAAACAATACAAAGGAATTTAAAAACTTCAATTAAGTAAAACTGGATAAACGGGTGGGTCTCGGGCTTCTTTCGAACTACCACAGATTTTGAAATTAAACAAAACACATGTCCTTTCTACCAAGATGACCGGCAAATCAGGAGTGGTGTGTAAGTCCAATTTTTCAATTGCTCCTCAGGTTCTGCGTCCCGAATGCCTGATATCCCAGGCTCTTCTTTGATGACCGCATCGATCTCCTCAAAAAGGCCCCAGATTCCTTCCCCCAAATCATTGTCGATGGCATACTCCTGCACTGGGAACGACTGGTACAGATGAGGAATTGGTCTGGCCAATGCTTGATCAACACTTTTGCTCTTCACCCCTGCTCCATCAGCCTCTGTGGGGACATACCCCAAACCAAACTTTACTCATTTAGCGGAGATCTGAATAGGCTTGACAATTCCTTGAAAGTGCTTCCCTAATCCCAAACCTGGTTCGAAACCATTATGGAGCATGACAATAGCAATCATTTTGTACACGGCAGGCATAGAAGGTTATGGAGTCAAATCATCACCGGTGGCATTTACCAGCTCCACCATGTAGAAATCACAACCCCGAGAGACATCATCAACGATTAACGTGTACCCTTTGGAATGGCTTTCTTCACCATAAATGACCAATTCCTGGTCCTTCCAAACAAATTTCATTAGTTGGTGAAGGGTAGACGACACAACCCCAGCCATGTGGATAAATGGTCTTCCCAAAAGCAGATTATAACTTGTGTTGATATACAACACCTAGAACTCCACGTTAAAATCTGCCGGACCCACCTGAATATCCAAGTTTACCGCATCCAATGTGTCTCTTTGCACTCCATCAAAGGCCCTCACCTTGACTTAATTCTAGTGGAGCTTTCCCAAATCGCATTTCAGCTTCCTCAGAGTCGCAAGCGGGCAGATGTTGAGACCGTACCCATCGTCGACCAATACATGATTTATCATTTTATCTCGATATTTGATGGTGACATGCAGAGCTTTGTTGTGCATCCTTCCTTCAAAGGGCAGCTCTTCATCACAAAAACTGATTCGGTGTCCTTGGATGACCTGGCTTATCATGGCTGCTAAATTGTCACTGTTAGTACCCACAGGCACATAAGTATCATCCAAAGCCCTCATCAGAGTCTGCCTATGCAACTGCGAACTCACCAATAAGGCCCACACAGAGATCTGAGTCGGCGTCTTTTCCAAATACTTCACAATTAAATAATCTTTCAACTGCATTTTTCTCCAAAACTCCTCAGATTCGGATTCACTGATCGGCCTTTTTATTTGGTCTTTTTTTTGTACACCTTGGATCAGCTCTTCTGGCGTGTAGCACTTGCCAGATCTGGTCATACCCTGGGTAACAACCGTTTTAATCACGAACTTTGGTCGGCCAAGAGTTTCTCTCGGCACCAAGGCAACAGCTTTTTCGGGTGTCAGAATTACAAACTCTTTCTTCTCTTTGATGCTCAACAAAGCTGCATCCTTTTCCAGTTCATCGGGAGCAATCGAAACTATTGCCTTTGTCACGCACCAATCATCATCTGTCTCTATCATATTGATAATGACGCCTCCATGAATTGACAAAGAATTACTCTTGACATCGGGCACGACTGTTTGAAGAGAGAGACCACATTCTAATCGATTAGGTCTTGGATCTTGTGCTTTAGGTTGATACAGTCCTCGGTATCATGTCCAACACTATTAGAATGATACGCGCACCTCTAATCAGGTCTGCAAAACTTTGAGCTAGTGTCAACCAGCTTGGGCCCCACCGAATGAATATATTCTTCCACAGTTAATCGCTCGAGCAGCTTTGTTCGAATTTCAATTAGCGGAGTGAAAATTCTAGCAGGCATCTTCTCAAATCTAGGATGGGAGGGATCGTAATTGCTTTGTTGCGGAGGAGGCATCTGGCGATAATTTGGAACATTTGGACGAGGGACTTGATATCTGGGATATGTGTTGGCTTGATAATTTAGTTATGGAGCTTGGTAGTTCGAGGGGGTATTTTGGTAAAGTGGAGCTGGGGTTTGGTACATTGGGGGAGGAGTTTGGTAATTTGCTTGAACGTTAGCGCAGTTAAGGGCGACGTTTCGATAGTGATGAGATAGAGTCTGGTAAACTGGAGGGGGAGTTTGGTAGATAGTAGAGGGAGTTTGGTAGCTAGGAGGGGGAGTATTTTGATAATTGGAAGAAAGGGTATTTTGGTAACTGGGGGGAGGGGTATTATGGTAATTAGTCTGTGCATAACAAGTTGAGTATGTATTCTGTGAAGGTCGAGAACGACCTTGGTATGATGAGAATTTTCTTGGAGTCTTCTTCCCCTCATAAGAGATAGAGGACACATCCTCTCTTTTCTTCTTCAACAAGCTCGAAGATCCGGGCGAGGCAGCAACACGGGCAATCTTTCGAGTTCTCAATCCATCTTCGATAGTTTCACTTACCTTGACTATCTCGGCAAATTTTGCTCCAACGAGTAACATGATTCTGTCATAATATTCGAGCTCTTGCACACGCACAAGCACTTCGATAATTTCCTTTTCTGACATAGGAGGTCTAACTCTAGCTGCCTCCTTTCACCATCTATATGCGAAATCTCTGTAACTTTCGGTCGACTTCTGCTTCATATTCTCCAAGGAGTAACGATTAGGAACAATCTCTACATTGTAGGTGAATCGTTCAATGAAGTCCTTAGCTAGAGCGTTTCAGCTAGACCACTATCTCATTTCATGAGACGTAAACCATTTTAGAGCCTCTCCGCTCAGACTTCGACTAAAAAGCCGCATTAAAAAAGCTTCGTCTCTCCCAACTCCCATGAGTTGGTCATAGTAGGCCCTCATGTGTGCTAAGGGGTTCCCTGTTCCTCCGAAGATGTCAAATTTTGGCACCTTGAACCCTTCCGGGAGGTCCAAATTCGTTGTTATCACCCATTGCTGCTTTTCCCTTTTGTGAACTTTGATTGGGAAAGGAATCTGTAGGACCTTTAGATCCAGTGAAATAAGGATGATCAGCCAGCTTATTGACACAGACCAATTCTAACTACCTGTTGAGAAAAACAACTCAAAGGCAAATCTGTTAGTTTTGATTCAGCACAAATAATGTAAAATATCACATAGAAAATAGATAAACACATAAAAGTTGCTTTGTTTGAGAACATGCTAACCCACGAATAATGGGGACCGACTTTTGAACAAACAGGAATTTGCTCGTTTTTATGTTGAGGTTGGTGACTCAGAAAGGTTAAATTGCATTGAGCTAAGGTCTTCTTGTTGCATCTCTGGGCATTTGTTGATCTGAACTCAATGTTTCCTTTTAGAATGAAGGGGAAAAGAAAAGTTTAAAAGATAGGGGGCGGGCCTTGACAGGCTGCTTACGTATCTCCCAAGGAGAATTCAGGCCCTACGTAGTTTGAATACAAAGGAAGTTTCATTTTCATTCATTCATTTCTTGAAGATTACAAGGAAAGTGAAAAACAGACAATAAAGCTCCTTAAAGATAAAATATGCCTCCACCCAAGCCATTTTTCTTCTGATTGTCGCATTAATCACGGGGGGTAAACTTAAATGCTTCGAGGGTGGTTTTCACATTCCCTTCCTTCCACCATCCCTGAAGAGGAGGCCTATAGACAATTTCCTCCCCAGTATCTTCTTCAGTAGCTTCAGGTCCGGTGTCTTCGGGACCACTGATGTTGGCCTCTTGGTTGAAGAAAGAGTGTTTTCCAAGTGGCTTCCGAAGCATCATGGTTATATCTTTGTTGAAGACATTGCATTTCTTCTGCACATCAACTATCTTTTTATTTATAACATCACATTTTATCATCTTTGCTGTCAATTTCGCGTCTAGTGCCGCATTTGCTGTTCGTGTGATTGCGGTGGCAAACTTCACTTCTATTCTTCTTTCTCTGGTTTATTGGATCTCTAGTCTGATCCACTGTAATTTCATCCTTAAATCCTCCTCAGTTAGCTATATGTCGATACCCTTCCCTTTTTTCATCTTAGCAACAATTTTACCTTTCCTGAGATAATAGAGTAATGTTTTAGGATTTGGTAGTAGGCTTTTATTTCTGGTTGAGAAACTCAAGACTCAAGGAATTTTGATCGGACATTTGGTAGTGATTTGTATTTGGTATTGGGGAAATTTTTAGAAATTTTCTAAAAAGAAGTAGGCTAAAAATGTCCTCATTCAAAATAACATATCACATAAACAGTTAAGCCACACAAATATCGCATCCTAAACATATATGTGACCCTCGAAAATAGCGTGTGTAACCAGGACAACTCGAGTATCAATTTCATTCCCTTTGCCTTGAGGGAATACCATCGTCCCTAAGAGACATACGACAAATGATAGAGTTTGAGTTTGACTCCAACTACTGTGACTGTGAAACTCATTTGGAAAATTCTTATAATAACTCTCGTGACCCTATCGTTCATAGAATTTTACAAATGGAATTCTCGGGGTGTCTAGCCAGTTTGCATTTAGCAATAACAACATGTTTTTCAGTTCTGTGCTGGTTGGCTTATCTGGTAGCAAAATGTGATGATCTGGATGTTTTTTCCTTTTCTGGCATGTTCTGATGTTGTCTAGGCAATCTTTGATTTCTTCAACAGTTAGTGTCATTTCAACATCTCCGAAGCGAAACACCATCCTCTCATCATTCCAAAATCAAGTGACCACCTGAATGAACTTAGGCTAGACTCTGAGATTCATTATTGACGGGAGGTGACCTAAGTGAACGGAAAGTTCTCTTTTCTGATATGCATTGAGATTGTACCACCATCACGGAGGAGGTTTGGCGTCTTGGTGACCATTTTGAAACTCAAGTGTTGCTTAGCCACCTGCAAAAACATACAAATAATTAGATACCCCCCAAATCCAAGACACAATATTTTGTCAAATAGCGGATACATCCTTCAAACATGTAAGTATGAGTGTCTGTTCGGGCTGTGGGCCCTTTGGACTCAAGGTGGTCTCTCTAATGGACCCGACACGCCTTGGGTATTGGGTCATCTTAGGCTAATGCGCTAAATTTTAGGGATTTGGTCTTGCTCTATCCTAGTACGACTAAGAGTGAATTTTATTTAAAGTGAATTGGTGATACAAGCAAACTACTTGGGGCTGGGACAATTAACGACCGTTGACTATCCAGTAGCCAACTACATTCATCAGGGTGCCCCAAGAACAATTTGGTTAACGAACGACTGCGGCTCGCATAATCGTCCTTTGAGTGGAAAATAAAAAATAAGCGTCGTTTGACGAAATATGTTATGCCATGAATGCAATAGTTTATAGCAATTTAAGCATATTAAGCACAAATAAAGAATTCAGCAATTAATAATAATTAGTCAAATAGTCAAATCTTATGGTTAGAACTTAATTAACTCTCCAGCGGAGTCGTCATTTCTGTTTTACTCGAAGAATATAAATAAAAGAAAAATGACTAAGTTTTTGAAAAATCGATTAAACTTATGATCTAAGAGAAATCAAATTTTTCAAAAAAAAAAACAGAGTCGACACTTAATTTTTTTAGTAAAAATCAAGAAAAAACTTAAGGTTTTCAAAAGATTTAAACAAATAAAATCAATTGAAAATAAAAGGGTTCGAAGTTCAATGTACATTCTGAGAAGGTGTTAGGCCCTCAAAATGTCCACTAACTTGCGATTGACCGGTGATTTGACTAAAAATGACTTTCGACTAGCTTTTGAAATTTCAACTAAGTAAAAGAAATTCGTCTTTTGTTATATATATATATATTATTTTATTTCAATTATTTTTTTTAAATTATTATTGTATAATTATTTTAAAGGGATAGAATTAAAGGGGAATTTTTCTAAGGGGGAGTAACTTTAGTGTCGACAATATCAAAATTAAAATAGCAGCTAGGTAATAAGAATATGTATAGAAATAAATATTTATGTTTTTTGAATATAAAAGCGAAATGACTATCTTTGGGAATTAATTAAATTTGACCATAAAATAATCAAAATGTTAGTTAATACAAATAAACAATAATGGGGAGAAGGAAGAAATATTTGAACTTGGGCCTTTTTACCCAAATCCAATTAAATTGGGCTTTGGCCCACCTGTCCTAAAGTCTAAAAAAGGTCAAAACCCATGGATTTTGGCCTATTTCATAAAAAATCAGCTTTTAATCAATTTGGGCCTGTTGTAACTTCATTTTGAGGCTTTGAGAACCTGTATATACCAAGTGTATATTGATGTATACAGGTCACGTTTTGGCCCGTTTTCCTGTATATTGAACTGTATACCAAATGTATACAATCTATTTTGACCCCTGCAACCTGTATCTCCATTTTTTAAAAACAGTATATTGTATTTCCGTCTGTATACCATGTATATACCAGGTATATCAGTGTATACAGGCCATTTTTCAGCTTGATTTTAGCTTTCTAGGACATATTCTCGATTTCCAGCCTCTGTTTTCCATGTATAAACTTGTGATTTCGAACTTGACACCGAAGGAGATTATTTGAGAAGAGTTTCAAGCCTAAATGACCCCGTTGGAGATGCAAGTGAAAGGAAAGAGCTCCATCGAGCTCATCATAAGGGTTCATGCATCAAAACGGGAAAGAAACAATTAGTATACTTGAAAGACTTCAAATAAAAAGCTAAACTTTTAAAATCCGCACCTTATAAAATCAAAATTGGTAACATGCGCTAAAATATTTTCAAGTAAGATTGATTCTATTTATGAGTAGTCATAGATAGGTAGACACATTCAATGAATACACTCAACAACCATGACAACTAGTAGAGGGATTAGGAGAAAAATCAAATTGACATTATTCATACCAAAATTTCATAATTTGTATAGCTAAGCAAACATATGGTCAACAATATAATCAAAGTGCAACCAAACGAAAAAAATTACAATAGTAATTAAAAATTATAAAAATGGAAATAAAGGTGGCCAAAATTTGATCAAAGTAACGAAACACATAATAAAAGTCAATCAACACTCACAAAGAAAAATAAAATTGACATCATTCATACTAAAATTTCATAATTTTTATATAGCTAAAGCAAACATGTGGTCAACAATATAGTCAAAGTGCAATCGAACAACTAACTGGAACGAGTTGAAACCTATTGTCCAATCCAAGTACTCTAAATCCACCCTTTGAGATAGAATAGACAAACCTTATATCTAAAGTAGGTCACAGTGAGCAACACCTCAAAGCAAATCTGGAAATTTAAGTAAATGCACACAACACAAAGAACTTGTCGAGGATATTTCGAAGGAACGGGATCATTTCATGTTAAAATCTGTCAAATAAGGTCACTGATTCTTACCATATAATCTATTATGGAGACAACATATAACTCAAACATATATTGGAAGAGAAAAAAGGAAAAGAAAGCAGCCTAGGAGACATATGTCTAACCCAACTTACTGATTCAACATGAGCTAAGGACGCACCGAAATAGGACACTAATGTATCAAGGAAAGATTTGGACTTAGAAAAAACATAAAACTCGACTGATTTGTCACATATAAGCTATGAATATATATACATATATATGAGCAGAAAAAACAGAACTCAAGTCATAGACCAAGTCATGAACTCGCAACGGAAACAAAGCTCGACTTAAAATCAAGACTCAAACCAAGTTAGCTATACTGAAATCGCAAGAGTAACTTTGCTTAGGACATTTCGACATTCACATATGCACATTCGAGATGAAGAATAGCGAAACAAGCAAACTCGCACACGTAAACAGAGAAGTGACAAACTCAACAGAATGTCCATCTTTGAATCAGTATGGAACTGAATCGAGTTGTCCTTAAGAACATATACAGTACATTAAGATAACAAGATTTCAAATAACGCCCTATTGGAACAGCAAAGTCGGAAAAAGTATTACCCTTCTTAGTGCAGCAAACTTGGGATAGCAACGAGCAGAACGGTCCTTCACCATGCAAAATTCGAACACGAACAATAGCCGCAAGAATATTAACTCCAAAACACTAAAACGGATCCCTCCCTTGTTTTTCTTGAACTGTATTTAATAGGTATTAGTTTTTTTTTTATGCCCTTAGTAAGGAAAATTTCCAACTCCAAAAATCTCCTCCCAAATCGTGATTAAAATAGATGAATATATAGATCGAAATTAGGGGAACCTCGCATGAAATTTTGAATTCCTTTTGTCTCTTTCCCAGACAACGGTGCAAGGGATTTGAAAATCCCCTAGAAAGGGGGAAAAGAGATGACGATGTGATCGATGGCGTGATTTGCTCACTGGATTTCTAGATTTGCGTTTGGAAGAAGAAGACGAGTATGGACAATGGGGTTAGGGTACTATTTCTGCGTGAAAAGGAAGAAGAACGAAGAGTACAAGGGTCGGGGTATTATGTATGTACGTATGGTATGATGTATTGTATTGTTGTTGGAGAATGGCTTTGCTAATGGGTTTCTTTGGTATTGAAAATGGGTTGGGCCGGGTCAGAGGGGAAAAGGGTATGGTCTTTGTAATGTTTGTATTGCTGGGAATATCATGCTGCTGGAAATTAAAGGGGACTGAGGGAGTGGGCTGGGATTATTTGTTGTATACGGAATTAGAATTGGGCCTTTAGGAAGTGGCCCAAAATTGTTCTTAAAAGATGGAATAAGCAATTGACTAAAACTTGTTATTAAATAATGGATTTCAATTATAGACAAATAGAATTTAATTGGTGAATTCGGCTAAAATTTAAACAAGATTAGTTAATATAAATTAAGCACTGAGCTTCTTAATCCTAACGAAATAAAAAATAATTAACTTAATTATAAACTAACTAATTCAATTACAAAACTAATTAACTCGAAATTATAACTATAACTTAAAGTAAATTAATAAAATATTTAACTAAAATGTAAAATCTTTTGTGATGATTTTCAAATTTTTATAAAATAACGTGATTGCAAAAATATACATATTTATTATTAAAAAATGATAAAATTACTTAAAAAAATAACTTGAAATTATTTTGAATTTCATAAAACTCATTAATTCAAAATTATAACCATCCCTAATATTAAAAATATAAAATCTTTTTTTTGAGATGATTTTCGAATAATCCTAAAATATACTAATTATATACATAATTATGTAAAATATATATATCATCTAAAAATTATGAGAAGTGACAAAACTATTAAAAATCTTGCATACTATATTATTAATATTATTTTATTTTATTTTTTGGAAATTTTATAAAACTAATTATTTTAAATCGTTTGAAATTGGAGAAGCTCGAAATGATTAATTTATATTGTGGAGGGTCAATTGGATGTCAACAATCGGGTAAGGGTCGGACACAAAGGCTACCCTCCACGGATAGTGGGGGAGGGGTGGACCTGAGTAAAAGGTGAGCCCAATCCATTTTAAATTGCTTATATCAGCCCAAATTACCCATTTAACACCCTTAAACTCTTTAAGTTATATGTTAATTTTCCAGAAGAAAAAAACCATTTAGAAGGTAAGGGCTCCACTAATTTCTAATCCAAGTTATGTAGCGACGATGATTTGTATAATTTTTAGTTTTTTCTCTCTGTACGTAAATCTGATGGATTTATTCTTATGTAAGCTAGAAAAATTCTTCTATTTTTTTTCCTAGAAAGGTGCATATGCTTCAATACATCGGATCTGGTGTTTAATTTGCTATAGAATATGATTTCATTATGATTGATTTTAGATTCAGTTCGAGAGTTGAGTATTTATATCTCGAAATTGGTTCAAATTCTACTAATACTCAGCATATTGCTCTTTTTATGTTCACTGGTAGGAAATTACTCTTTCTTGTGATTTCAACTAGAAATATGAAAATCATATCAAACTAATAAAGGAAGATATTTTTCACAGACAAGTACAAATAGTTTTTAAAGTCGTTACAAGATGGCTGATGGGATAGATATTCAAACAGTTGTTATCGACAACGGAACTGCACGATCTAAGGTTAGTAAGAACAAACCTCTTGCAATTTCAGTTTTATTCATTGTGTTGCTCTTTAATGGATATTCAAACACTTGTTTCTTTAGGCTGGATCATATGGAGAAAATCTGGCATCACATATTTTACAATGAACTCCATGTTGCTCCCGAGGAGCATCCCGTTCTTCTGACGGAAGTACCACTTAACCCCAAAGTAAACCGGGAGAAAATGACCGAAATCATGTTTGAGAAATTCAATGTTCCATCCATGTATGTCGCAATCCAGGCTGTTCTCTCTCTGTTTACTAATGGTCGCCTAACTAGTAAGCAGAAGAGAAGAAATACTGGTTCTCTACTGTTTAATATTAGCCAGTCACTAATTTCATTTGTTATTTTTCAACCAGGCATTGTGCTTAATTCTGGTGATGGTTCGACCCACATGGTACCCATCTATGAGGGACATGCACTTTCCCATGCTATCTCATGGTTAGGTATTGGTTGTCCTGATCTTACTGATTATTTATGGGAGCTTATTGCCAAAGAAGGTTTTGCATGTAACGCAGCGATATAAGAAAATATTATTTGGCGTATGAAGGAGACAATTACTTATGTTGCACTGGATTTTGAAGAGGAGATTGAGAAGGCAAAAAACAGATCTTCAGTTGACAAGGGCTTTGAGCTTCCTGATGGACAACTCTTTTATATTGGTGTTGGGAGTTTCCAATGTCCTGAAGTCCTATTTCAGCCATCATTGGTCGGAAAGGGACCGACAGGAATCCATGAAAAGGTCTACAATTCAATCATGAAAAGTGATGTTGATATTAGGAAGGATTTATTTGCAAACATTGTGCTTAGTGGTGGCTCAACTATGTTTCCTGGCTTAGCAGAACGTATGAGCAAGGACATCACTGCTCTTGCTCCAAGGGGCATGAAGATCGAGGTGATTGCACCACCTGAGAGGAAGTATAGCACCTGGATAGGAGGATCAATTCTAGCTTCCGTCAATACTTTCAAAAGAGTTAGTTTCTCCTTACTTTATTTGACTAATCAATCTTTCAAGTCTTAGTCTCGAATGATTGGTTCTAACTATGAATGTCTTCTTGTTAACTTCTTTTAAGCTCAAGGGATTCAACACTAATAACTACATCCTATGCAGATGTTGATAACGAAGGGAGAGTATGATGAATATGGTCCCTCAATTGCCCACAAGAGGTGCTTCTAAGCTTTTGTGAGAACTTAAAATCCTCTACCGTTAGTTCAGGGACCAGCAGCATAAAGATTGAGCAGTCTGTTTTCAGTTTTCCTTGCTTGGCTTGGCTTCTTTTCTTTGTAAATTAGCTGGTATACAGGAAACTGATAATAATATAACTTAGATTCTTAAGAAACAATTACGAACTTGGTATTGGAGTACAACCAATCGAGAACTAGCTTGAGTAGGATCTTGTAGAGGTAAGGTTTTCTGTCCGAAACAAGATAGAGGTCAATGTCAAAACCCCATCACCATAGAAGTGAATGCCTGAGTGAATGAATGTGACTTTCAAGAATGAACGAGTAATTAAGCATCGGGGCTGAAATATTGAGGAGTTGGATATCATTACAACCCGTAAGCTTCAAGGTAGAGAGCAATGGAGCCACGAGGGCTTTATTCTCCAATATTTGATCAAAAATAATATGACTTAGGTCAATGGTCACAAGATTCAAGGCAACTTGAAGGTACAATTTGTTATCTTAAAATATCTCAAATGTGATGATGAAGAGTCGAATAGGAAATAAGACAAAGGTTTCGGATGTCAAGTTCCTAAACACCTCCGGTAGAGACATGAAGCAACAAATGATCAGTATCTGAATTACTCAAATCAACACTGAAAATATCGAGAACAAACTTGATAATAGAGCCATTGAGTTGCAAGAGGATTTTGTAGACAATGTTAGGGACTGCAAATAATGTGGTGATGTACGTGTTCAAGTTGCTTTGAAGTAATTTGAACAATTTCACCATGTCTTTTCTCTACCTAGTTATAAAAAGTTACATTATTGATCTTGAAATGATAGTTACAAACGTTTGACTCGTTTGCCTTACGAGCAAACTTTAAGGTAAAACTTGTTGAAACTATTTTAGAAAGTTCAATTTATGTTATACTAAATAAATTATTGAGTTATCTCTATGGTATGATTTTTCAGTGTAAGTGGTTGCATCCATTCATTGACACCAAGACTTTGCCTTAGTCATCTAAATGACTAAGAAAAACATAAAAACAAAAAAAATAGAGTAAAACAGAGGGTTAGTTTTGCCCCAAACACATGATTTTATGCTACATAAAACACAAATCGATATTTTTCAAGTTTTATTAGAAATGAGAAACAACATTTTTCATATCTTTATCTATTCAAAATAATAATTCATAAAAATATCAAAAAATAATTTGATCTATACTAAACATGATTAACTCATTCTGTTAACAATTCCCAAGATTCATGAATTTCAACATTATCAAAACTAGAAAATCAAAGCAACAAATCATATCAACAGAGAGAAAAACAAAGATAATTAGCCTTTAATTATATTTATTGAGTCATTCGACAAAATGAACTTTCAAAGAATTAAAGGGAAAAAATACTACTTACCTTGACTCGTGATTTCGCTTTCTCTTTTCCATCAAATGCTTCACCAAGAATTTGTTGTTGGGATTTGATGATCACATCAACATCGTCCTTCTTCAACATCGCAGTCCGAAGGATCTTGTTATCTGCCATATTCTATGTGCCAATAATTTTGGTTGAGAATCTCTAACTTTCTTTATTAATTCTCAAATGTATAAATATATTTTATAGCTTTCAACGTTGTTTACAAACTTATATGAGAAAATTGATTATATTTTTTTTTTCTCTTAAAGTTATTTATTCATCCATTCTTTCATTATAAATCTACATATGATTTCTCATTTTTCACTTCGTAAATAAAATTGTGTTTTTATATATACAGGTAGGTGCATAATATATATTTAATAATAATAACAAACTTATTTTTGGTAAAAAATAAAATACATAATCAATGCAGTATGCTTGGTTTATGAAATAAAGTTATTAATTTACTTCTTAATACTAGCTAACATATATATACAGCGAACTCATACAAAATTTAATTATTATTTTACACACTAGTAAAATGTACCATGATATACCTTTCTTGGCATTTTGGCTAAGATCAAGTGTGTAGTATCATGATAATTCTCATCATAAATCATTATTGTTTGTTTATGCTATATATCTCTCCCCCCCCCCCCCCCAACCCCTTTTTTTGCATACACTATACATTCTTCCATGAAATGAAATAAAAGTACCAAATCAAACTTTTTCACATAAACTCTTTCAGGCAACATTTTCCAAAAATATCAAAGAAGATGTATCTATACTAGACATGATTGACTCAAAATTGTTAACATTTTTCAAGGATTCACAAATTTTAATATTATTAAAACTAGAAAATGAAAGCATCAAACTCATCAAAAGAGAGAAAAGAAATATAAATAGTAGATTTATTGGGTAATTCTACAAAATGAAATTTCAAGATTAAAGGGGGAAAGAAAACTACTTACCTCGTGTTTTCTATCAAAAAATTTGTTGAGTTAGGAGGAAATAACAATGAAGTTGAGAAATGGGGAAAAGATACGTAATACCAATAATATTTATATTGTTATATGAACTTTTTTTTTTTAATATTTAGTCCTGAATACATAGAATTTAGCAAATAAATTTGACTGTGGTAATCTCTTATTTAATGTTATTATCTCCTCTAGATTTGATAAAGTTTTTTATTAATTCTTTCATTAATGCAACCATGGAAATTGATATCATTTTTAATAACTCAAACCAATTAAATACATCATCTAAGAGGTTTTAGCCAAAATTGTCCCTTGTCTGTGGGAGTAGGCTTATTTTGATCCTTAAATATAACTTCGAACATCTTTAGTCCCTTAATTTTGATGAAGTAGATCACCTTTGGTCTAACGAAACTAACAAATGGACTTAAAAAATTGACAATGACGATAAAAAAAAAACTATTAAAATTAAACACAGCCAAAACTGATCGATCGATTTTCTAACTCACCAAAAAGCTTACCAACAACTATCTCAGTTGCTTACTATGCCATATTCAATGGTATATTTCAGAGTTGAATGGATGTCCTTACAAGATAAATGTTCAAACACTTTATTAGCTTCGACTTATTAGAGTCTCTTCTATACCATTTTAAGGCATTTACGAGCCAACTTTTAGGAATTATGAGACTTTTTTGGTCACACGAGATGCACGTATAGTGCATATTCTATCTTTACTCCAAAAATTGTTACTGTATATGTTTACTTATCCTAGGGAAGACATTACTCACACTTGAAAGTGGTGCACAAATGTACTTATTTTATACTTGTAATTGTAGTTATAAAGAGGAATAAATACGACATGCTCCAGTTTGAATAATTTGGCATTTCACACACAAAATTACTAAAAACTTTAAAGTTTTGAGGAAGTAGGTAGAAAGTATGTATGCATGGTTGATCGAATGACCAATGAACTTTCTCATGGAGAGAAATTTCCTGATCCAGCGACAACAAAATTAACAAAAAGAAGTCCTATTGTGGTTAATAAATAAAAATGATGAACCATGTTAGTGCAAATTCTGAAAGTTATTACAAAGAGATTGACTCTAAGAGTGTGAGTTTTCCAAATTCCTAGCATTCTACTCTGACGCTACGTTCTAAATATGAAAGACCTAGTACTACGCTCCATTGTCACTATCTTATTTTGGAAGTACTTTCTTCCAAAACCAATGCATCTTCCAAATCTCTCGCTTCGGCAGCCACCCTCCTTCTTTCCTATCTCTGGTAGGAACTTGTATATCATGAATCCTACACAAATAACCACAATAGCAAGGAAAACGAATACCCACACATTCAAGGCACAAATGAGAGGCAACGTAGCTAAATTCATGACTAATGTCATGAAGAAAAATACAGTTGCCTCACAACATGCACCTAAAGCTCAAAGATCATCGAGGTATGATACCTCTGTCCAATCTCGTGGGGTAGAAAGCAAAGAATAACATCCTATCAGGGGGATGCTAGAGGCAATGGCAATGCAGTCTAACTGTTGCTTTAGATGGACTAATGGACTTGCTCCATGGTATAGAAAAAAAGAAAAGGAAATTTGCATATATTGGAAGAAATCAGACAATTAAATATATTTGAAAAAAGAGATTACTCTGACAAGGAAAATAAATAAATAAATAAATACCTCAGAGACAAAAATCCCTGCACATGCAAAAAGTTAAGTTATTCGTCGCCCAAATAATTTGTAACTCAAAACTGCAAGTTCAGCCACTCCAACTTGATTTGCACCACCAAGGAACGAAGCTAGAAATGTGGCACAGTACTTAAATCCTATGAACTGTAAGAATAGAGGCCCGAAAAATATGATGGAGTCTAAATCTAAGAGTCGCTGGAAAATTTGTATCACAACATTAATCACCAAAACTGGTGTGTAATAGCTTCTGTGTGGGCTCCCTATCTTAATTTTCAATCAGGTAAGCTAACCGTTGAAGCTTTTCTTCTGCTCCAGATTTTTGTATCCTCCTCAGGACTACTTTCACCTCCTCCACGATCGGCCTTGCTTAATGAGAAATTGTAGTGTCTCATTAAGCATAATCAATAGTAGAAATACTAAAAAGGAAAAAAATACCATATGCAAAAAGACTCCGTCGCCATCTGTCACGACTCGAGTCTACACCCTGGACGTGGCCGACACTCAAGAACCATTGTTGGTACCCATGTGAACTCTCATCCTGTTGACTACAAGCGGAAGACTAACTTAAGCATGTAAAGCTTAAAAACTGAATAAAATTCATGAAACTCAAATACAAATCTTTAACTCAAATGAATAACTGTTAATAAAAATAATATATTCAACTAGCCAACAATAGACAACTTAAGTCTTTAATACATTTAATAAGATACATGAAACAGACTTCTCAAACTCTACTGTCTATCTATGAAGCCTCTAACTGACAAAGATGGAAGTCAGGACAAGACCCACAACATCCTAACAACTGATATAACTGAAAGTAATTAAATGGAATCCTTCAGAAGCAAGGAGGCTCACCATAGCTAACTCGAACTCCATGTGGTATCAACGAAGCTCCTGTTGATAATCCTGAATCCTTGTATCTGTATCATGAAATGATGCAGGCAAAAATGGCTCAGTACATGGAATGTACGAGCATGTAAAAAGAATTCTAAAGCATATACATAAGTTTGAACTTGATAAAAAAAAAACATACTTACCTCTTTTCAAACTTACTCATCTCAAGGAATACTCAAAACTACTCAAACTTACTCAACTCAGAAGTACTCAAAGATAAGATACTCAACTCAGGTAATAAGGTTCTCAACTCAGTGAAACTCTACAATAAAGTACTCAACACAATAAAGCACAGATCAACTCAAGATACTCACCTCGAAGGTACTCAACTCAAGATACTCAACTCGAAATACTCAACTCATGATACTCAAGGATAAAGCAATAGTAAAAGATGCAATATATATATGGAAAGTTGTAAAATTGTAGATAGCAACTCAATGCATTAAAAATACAATAATACTCGTATATATAAAAATACAATATAACTCTGTGGGATTTTCTCTAACCGACAACCACCACTATGAGCCTAAGTGATGATACAACGTCTTGCCCACATTGCCAGAATTGTCCTATGCTTTGTCGTCATATAGAATGCCTTAACTAAGTGGATCCACTAGTCTATGCTAAAAAGCACTAAGGAGTCATCTAAAAAGTAAGTATGATCCTTTCTACTCATGATGGCTACATGGCTTATGGAGACTTGAGTTATTATGAACTCATATCCCCATATCGATGCTCAATACTACTCCAAAAAATATACTTAGCTCATATGTTTTTTTAAAACAAAACTCTTTCTTTGGTTTGAGATAATTACGCAAAACTTAGCTTAAAAGCTCTCTTGGAAATTGGTGTTTCCTTTCTTGTTCAAATGTGAGAACATTTTAACTCTTAAGAATACTTAGTTCCCGTATAATCTTTGAAGAAATGAACTTTACTCTTACTCTTTACTCAACTCAAAGCTTAAGTCTTAAAATAAAGTTAAAACGTTTGTAAAAGACTTCTTAAAATATGGTTCATGCCGAATTATGGTCGTGAAAAACTCAACGCAAGGTTTTCAATAACCATAGATAGAACTCAATACTTGAAAATCAAGAACTTCAATGATACTACTCATTTCAAGAATGCTCAACTCAGAGGGTTCATGCGGAATTATGAGCATGAACTACTCAACTCAAGGACTCAAAGATACTTCTCATCTTAAGATCCTTTCGACTAATAGGGTTCATGCGGAATTATGGGCATGAACAATTCAACTCAAGGACTTCATGGGTAAAATTTAATAGTCCCATGATTAGAAATATAATCTCACAGGGGATTAGGAACTCAATACTCAAGACTTAGAACTTGATGATACTACCCCTCTCAAAGGTACTCAACTTATGAAATTCATGCAGAATTTATGGGCATGAACGACTCGACTCAAGGGTCAAAATATCAATAAGGAACTCATGTATACGGCTCGTCTCATTCTCATACTTATTTACTCAAATCTTAGTTCAAAATAAATAGTTGATATCAAAGGATTTACACTCGAACTCAAAGACTTTCTTAGACTCTACTCTTAACTCTCTCTTGAATGTAAATTATGAATTCAAGAGTCATGGTTCATTATATGAAGAATCTAGATGATAGTGTAGACTCATGAATACATTCTCCTCACTCTCATGCTCACTTACTTGAGTCTAGTTACTAGAGGTTGTAGAAGACTCCACAAACGGACTCAAAGGGACTTTCTTAGAATGTTCGAAAGAATTCTCAAAACTTAACTCTTAACTCTACCTTGAATTTGAATTATGAATTATGAAATCAAGGTTATGATCATGTTATTAATGATTTTAGGTGTTTAGAATGACTAAAGTCAAAGGGAGTGAAGGTACACTTAAAAGGGACTCAAACGGGACAACCGACAGAAAAGAAGTGGGGCAGGCGACCTGGCGCGTTTCGGGCACGGGGCACCAGCCCCAAACTTCAGAAGCTACATATGGGCGCACTACAGAGACTCTGCCCCGCTCCGCCCCAGCCTCTACCCAGGTCAAGTTCGACGAATTTCGCATCTCGTTTTCTAATCCTAAATCGCTTTTAATCGATTTCTTTTCTCAAGTTTTCCTTAGATTCAATTATCCAACCTAAGTACACACTAATCCACTCAAAACAATCACTTTCATCTCAAGAAATCATCAAAACCCCAACAAAACAAGATTTAGAATGAACTTCAAGAACACTTATCAAGAACTTAAATCCTTCAACATTTGAGAATGAAATTACGCTGAAAATAACATGATTGGCATGTGGGTGAACAAACCCAACACTATGGAAGCTTACATACCTCTTATGGATCAAACCCATGGCGAAAATCCGCAACAACTCTTAAGAATTTCGACGAACGCTTCGATCCTTTCTCTTTTCTCCTCTTTTCTCTTCTTCTTTTCTCTTCTTGAACTCTAAACTAAAACCCTAGGCATATATTAGGATTATAAAACTGAACCTAATGGAATTAGACCCTTAAAATATTACTAAAAACGAATTAAATCTGATTGGGTAAGGAAAAGGCCAAAATACCCCACTAAAATTCGGTTTCGACTTTCCTTATCTAGACAGCCCAACTTCAAATGGATAAATCTCCCTCATACAAGCTTGAAACTGAGCAAACTCGGTGGCACTGGAAAGATATATCAAAGATCTTTCCTACGATATCTGGTAGCACACTTAACTCATCCTGAGTTAGGAGTTATGGTCATTTGAAGTCGACCCAAAACTCAAGCATAACTTGCAAAATTTTAGATTTTGCTATTTCCAATTTATTTCTTTTTGGAACTCAAGGTGCTACATCTAGTGACCTGACCTTAAGAAATTTTAAATTCCTCGAAAAAACTTACTCACTACGAAGGATGGTTCGAGTCTTAGCTCAAAAAATATATGGGGTGTTACACCATCCATCTATGAAATTGCGGCATGCAACTAGATTTATTCCTTTCGCCACATTGTTCCACATATGATCATGTAGAAGAAATCGAAGGACGCACAATCTTCGGCATGTCCTAAACTAGTTTCTAGGCATATGCATGATGGGTATTACGTACACCAATATTAATTGAGTCGGTAAATTGAATAATCATACTTATAGTACATGAAATGAATGTTTACATAAGAACACCAATCTGATATAGAAACCCCATGCCACGTCCAGTAGCAACTAACCCAATCAATTCAAAGATAATATTGGGAAACCAAGTTGTCAGTACGCTTCCCGAAACTACTAGTGTCAATCCACAAATAAGGACCGGCTTGCGACCCCAAGAATGAGCCAATCTATATGAAAGCCATAAAGATAGAAGAGCAGAGATAGGAACTACATTCACAAAGAGGAGTAGTAGGAAACTAGTAAAAGCACATAAAATGTCGGTGGTGGCTTTTACTTGTCTTTTGTGAAGTCCTCACGAAAATTTCAAGAGGAATCTCTCTACACCAATAAGGCTACTTGTACAATGATAATACAATACAAAAAAAAATAATCAAATTTTAGAGGCATCATTTTTGTGTACCCTAGATACAGGGTGCAATTTAGTGTTTTATTACATCTAAGCAATATATATAATTTTCTTCCTTTTGAGTGTAGATATATGGACCATGTCACACTATTTTACTTTTAAATATATTAGTGAAATCATTCAAGTCTACTCTAATTGATCTCTTGATCATGTGATGCACAAACAATGGTAGAATTTTGAGTGTTTAGCTTGAGAGAGAAATATTAAAGGTGAAAGTATTGATAAACTACATTTTTTATGATCTCTTGATCATGCTACATTTTTTATGATCTAACCTATCCCGATTTGACTCCTTCACAAATGGAGCAATTAAGAAAGTATTAAATATATATTTAACAATGAATAATATTCTACCAAGGATTGACAAATGTTATGGTGATGTATGAACTTTGTGTATTCAAATGATAAAGTAGGACTTGCGATCACTTTTTAAAATCAAGGTAGAGTTAGTGCAAAACATGCACTCTGTGCGTTGTATGTGCATATCGTGCATTATACGTGCATCTTGTGGGTTGTAGGTTCATCTTCTATGTTGTATGTGCATCTTGTTGGTCAAGAAGAAAGTTTATGTATTCATATAAATGTTTGATATATAGAGCTTATGCCTCATCCATTTCGATATTAAGAGGTCATTTTTTTTAATATTACGACCTTAGAAAGTTTATTTTTAAAATATTGTTGACAGTTAAATTGCGAAAAAGGGTGAGTACCAATGTACTTTTAATATTAAATTTTTTTTTATTTTATAGAGAGAAACTATATTAAATATCTATTATAAAAATTTAATATAATTTTTATTTTATTAAATTAAAATGTACATATCTAAATTTTCAATCAATATTATACATTTTTATGAGAGGGTTGAAATCTTCAATTGTAACACCTTGAGTCTTGAGATATAATCTTAGAATCATCTGGCACTACTTGTTTTTTTTGTCCATCTATTTCTATTTCATACAATACTTTAATGAAATACAATCAAAGGAATTGTGAACCATGTTCCTGCTTGGATGTTTGTTTTAGTGGATTACTTCGTAAAGAGGATTATCTTGCCTCAAAAAATGCTTTCAATCAAGAAAATGAGGCCATTGTTGCATAAATGAGGCCATTGTTGCATTTGAAGCTCAACATAAAGGAAAACTTGGGAATACAACTATAACTCAATGCTACAATATAGTCATATTGCTAGCAATTGTAGCAAGAAGTTATGTAACTATTTAAATTAGCACCATGGAAATCTTATCAAAGAGTGTCTCAAACACTCTAAAAAACGTAGGGTCAATACTTTTCAAGCTTTTATACATGCTAAAAAAATTGTGCTTCCTTCTTTTATTTCATCTAATCTTTTGTTTTTTGCTTCTCCAATGTCTGTTTTTCTACTAATCTGGTGTGTTCTGTGTTTCCAAGGTCATTTGTCACTGGAAATTTTTTTGTGGTTTAACTAGATTGGTTGTTGGATGCTTTGGTGTCTCTATTGAGATTTTTTATAGCTAGGCTAATGGCTTTGTTGGAATCCCGCTTCCTTATGCACAATCATCATTCATGAGCTCATATTGAACCCTCCTATCATTCTCGGGCTATCAAAAAGTAATACATTTTGTACTTGAAAGTGATGTACGCTCATACTTATTTTATACTAGTAATTCTAATTATAAAGAGGAATGTATACGACAAACTCTAGTTCAAATAATTGGGCATTTCATCAAAATTTTCACAAAAAAATACGAAAAACCATAAACTTTTGAGATAAGTATGTACCTCGTCTCAAAGGCTACAGGACAACTTTGTACTCGTTGCAATCTTATCAATTCCCTGAATGATGGGATCTTTAGTTAATTCATCATATTAATGTAAATCAATACTACAATCATGATTATCAGTGAATAGGGTTTATTCGGGTTATGCATTAGAATTGGATAATTGAATCAGATCATATTGTGATTTATTGAATGTGAACTGTGAAAGATTAAGAAAAAGTTCATGCGGACAAAATAAGATTGCATGTCATATTTTATTAATCATTGATTAATAGAATGATTATTAATGCTATCACTGATTGGTGTGGCCAAACTAATTTCAGAAATTTATGAGAAATTACCTCAAAATAGAGATCGGTGGAGGTTGACATTGTGATCGGCACAAGCTATTACGGCGCACCGAAAGTTGATCACACCCTGTGTGTCCTTGCATCATCTGTTAGCTCGGTGCCTCCAAAGACATGGCTGTAAAACAGATGATGAGAATTAGAGAAGAATATCCTTTGTTAGATTACAAATATTGGAAGAAGGAGAAATTTATATTCGCTTTTATTTTATTTTTAAAAAGCTGAAAAGTATTATGAAAGGATCTTTTATAAGAATTTGGTCCCTGACTAATGCTAAATGAACTCATGATGATCAATTGTAACCCCTCATTTATCTCCTCTTCTTGAGGAATGTATGTCAATATGTCATTATCTTCATTATAATACTTTTATCGTTCGACGTACAGATATAATCAAAGTATAATTCATATATATCCTATTGTGGAAGATTAAGCATATTTTCAAACTACATGATTGTAGCTTTAGCTATCTTTTTCTCTCCCTATACTCATGTGTCTTTATGGTTCTTGATTTTGCAAATATGTTGTTTCCCTCTTCTTTCCCTTACCCTACTATGAAAGTACTTACTAGTACAGTGCCCCTTTTAAAACCACTTGATTTGGGACTTCTATTTTAGTAAGAACTATTGCATGCATAACCATTTGACAAATTAATTTAGCAAATGCATCTTCAAGTAATATTGTTAAGTAATTACTGATGAAGTTGACCAAGGATGAGTTTGAAGACAGTTAATTTTTTGAATTTGTAATATGTTCGTGCATACAATAATAACGAACAATAAACTATATTATTGTGTAATATATATTTCATAACCATTTATAATGGAACTGCATATATTGTTTGATTTGTGAAATAGTTTGTTGATTACTATTGGATGCTTCTAATATATTAGAATTGACTATTTTAGTTATTGAGAAAACAGTTTTGGCAACTTAACGTTGTCACAAAAAGAATATGATTTTTGGTGACCAATGTTGTTGCTAAACCTAAAGTTGTTGTGGTAATGAGGGTTTCCACCGAAAGAATAAAACCTTTGTGTTGAATACAAATTTGCGTTCAAATTATTGAATTTCGCTAAAACCAATACCATAAATGATATATTTTGGCATGTTCACTAAACATACAAATCCCTTTTACAGATTTTTTTAATCTCAAAAGCTTGTCATTGGAGGTGGAGAGATTTTAATCATTCATCCCAACCCCTATGAAACCACCCCAAATTTTGGTTTCTCTTTTCTTTGCATTTGAAAAAAAAAAATGAAACAAAAAATTGAATTGTTGTTTTTTCTATTCATAACTGATTAGTTCATAAAGACTAACACACAACATTTCTCCTCAACTATTTGTCATCGAAAAGAATTATGGGACCACATAGAAGGAAGTGATTCTTCTCCTACTAATTCTACAAAGTTAGCTCAAAGGAGTGTTAAAGATTTTTGGGTGATGTTATGGATTTTAGGGTCAATTGACTCATTTATTGTTCTTAATCTCAAGTCATACAAGACGGTTAAGGTAATGTAGAATTATTTTTAAAAAAGTTTAAACCAAGACAATAGCACAAGATATTTTCAGTTAGAGTATGAAACTACCAATTACTCTCAAGGAGGTCTATATATTCAGGATAATT
This sequence comes from Solanum commersonii, assembly GCA_029007595.1. Lineage (NCBI taxonomy): Eukaryota > Viridiplantae > Streptophyta > Magnoliopsida > Solanales > Solanaceae > Solanum > Solanum commersonii. The sequence continues at coordinate 70,027 of JAJTWQ010000504.1, forward strand.
TTCCTGGATTCACAACTCACATACTAAGTTTTATAATATTTTTTATTCTGAAATACCTATTGTATCTCTCTCTAAAATTTAGAGAATTGATGAAAAAAGCAAGAGATGCCAATTTTTAATGAAATACAATCAAAAGAATTGTGACTCATATTTCTCCTTGAATGTTTGTTTTAAGGGATTACTTTGTAAAGAGGATTATCTTGTCATGAAAAATGCTTTCAATCAAGAAAATGAGGTCATTATTGCATTTGAAGCTCAAAATAAAGGAAAACTTAGGAATATGACTACAACTAAGCTATCAAAAACTAAGGTATTGTACATGCTATACTTATCCCAGGAAAGACTTTCATCATCACGTGAAAGTGATGAACGTTCATACTAATTTTAAACTAGTAATTCAAATTATAAAAAGGAATGTATACAACAGACTCTAGTTCAAATAATTGGGCATTTCATTAAATTTTCACAAAAACAACTAAAAACCAAAATGTTTTGAGAAAGTATGTACCTCGTCTCAAAGGCTACATGACAACTTTGTACTCGTTGCAATCTTCTCAATTCCTTGAATGATGGTATCTTTAGTTAATTCATCATATAAGCGTAAATCATTACTACAATCATGATTATCAGTGAATATGATTTTATTAGGGTTATGGGTTAGAGTTGGATAATTGAATCAGATCAGTCGTGATTTATTGCAATGTGAACAGACAAAGATAAAGAAAATGTTCACGTGCACTAAATAATATTGCATGTCATATTTTATTAATCAATGATTAATAGAATGAATACCTATGCTATCACTAATTGGTGTGGCCAAACTAATTTAGGAAATCTCTGGGAAATTACCTCTTAATAGTGATCGGTGGAGGTTGGCTATGTGATCGGCACAACATGTCACTCGCTGGAGATGTGATCGACACGGCCTGTTAATGCTCGCTTCATATGCCAACTCTATGTCTCTAGTGGTATCGTTGTAAAATAGATGACGAGGGTTAGACAAAAAGATCATTTGTCACATTCCATATTATGGAAGAAGGAAGAAGTTTTATTTTGCCTATTTTATTTTTAAAAAGTTGAAGAATTTTACAAAAGAATCTTTTAGAAGAATTTGGTTTCCTGTTAATGCTAAACGAAACCCTGCTGATCAATTAGAACCCCACCTTGATTATAATTAAAACCATAAATGTTTAGTGTGGAAAATCAAAGAGAGTGTGATACATACAAGACAGTGACAATTATTGAAATTATAATTTCACAACAAATATTCAAAAAATTAAGAAATAATTAACCTAAAGTTTATCAAATAATTTAATAAAATGGGATAAAAGAGAGTAGAAATGAAGGGAAAATGAAGAATATTGAATGAAAAAAATGAAATTAAGGAGATTAATTAAAATTGAAAAACTTTCAAGGGGTCAAATAGAGCTAGGCCGTCTTATAACATTAAAATATTTAAAAACCACGCACAAGATGCATGTACAACACATTATAAACATGTACCACACACGAGATACAAGTACAACCCACGCGATACACGTGCAGCGCACAAGATGCACATACAACACATGCGATGCACGTGCAACGCAAAATATGCACGTACAATAGAAAAGATACATGTACAGCGCACGAGATACACGTGCTCCACTTATTTTTCCTTTATTCCAAACATCATGAGAAATTAAGAAAGGAAAGACATGCATGAAAAATTAATGGAAGTTGAGAATGATAAAGAAAGGTAACTTGGTCATGCAATTCTGATTCCTAACATTGTAAATGACAAAACAAGTTCAATGATTGATTATCTGATTCCTATATCTCTCATCAATTGTTTTCATTTTTTGAGCACATAGGAAATATGATAGACCAAATTACTAGCCAATAACAGAGGAAAAATACCTGTGATATTCATGGAGAAACTTATGGTTAGCCCCCCAAATACTTCCAATAAGATGGTAGCAACAATAGAAGTAAGCCGTGATTGAATCAATACGTCGCTGTAATTCAAGTTAAATGATGTATTTCTTAAATGTTGACTTAACAAAGTACTGTGATTTAGAATATCAGCTAATTAATCTTGGTGAGAACTAAGAATATACCTCTGATGTTGTGAAGATAAAGCAACACTACTAGTTGTATCTGAAGCAACGCTATTTGTTGTGTTTGAAGCCAACATAATGATTTCACTAGCTTCAGGATGTATTTCCTCCTAAAACATTTTCATATGAAAATTAATTCACTCTCATTAAAGAAAAAATGTTGACAATAATAAAGAAATATAATTATAAGTTCAAATAATTGGGCATTTCATTAAATTTTCAAAAAAAACTACTAAAAACCAAAATGTTTTGAGAAAGTATGTACCTCGTCTCAAAGGCTACACGACAACTTTGTACTCGTTGCAATCTTTTCAATTCCCTGAATGAGGGTATCATTAGTTAATTCATCATACAAACTTAAATAATTACTACAATCATGATTATCAGTGAATAGGGTTTATTTGGGTTATGGGTTAGAGTTGGATAATTGGATCAAATTAGGTTGTGAGTTATTGCAATGTGAACGGAGAAAGATAAAGAAAAAGTTCACGTGCACTAAATAATATTACATGTCATATTTTATAAATCAATGATTAATAGAATGATTACCTATGCTATCACTGATTGGTGTGGCCAAACTAATTTAGGAAATCTCTAATCAATTACCTCTCAATATTGATAGGTAGAGGTTGGCTCTGTGATCGGCACAACATGTCGCTTGCTGGAAGCTGGAGCAATGATCGACATGGCCTGTTAATGCTCGCTTCATATGTCAGCTCTGTGTCTCCAGTGGCATCGCTGTAAAATAGATGAGAGAGTTAGACAAAAAGATCATTTGTCAGATTACATATTATGGAAGAAGGAAAAGATTTTATTTTGCTTATTTTATTTTTAATAAGTTGAAAAGTTTTACAAAAGGATCTTTTAGAAGAATTTGGTTTCTTGTTAATGCTAAATGAACCTCTGCCGATCAATTATAACCCCACCTTGATTATAATTAAAAACCATAGATTTTGGTGTTGAAAACCAAAGAGATTGTGATACATACAAGACAACGACAAATATTGAAATTATAATTTCACAACAACTATTAAAAATATTAAGAATAATTAACCTGAGTTTTATCAAATAATTTAATAAAATGGGATAAAAGAGCGTAGAAATGAAGGAAATATGAAGAATATTGAATGAAAAAAAATTAAATTAAGAAGATTAATTAAAACTGAAACACTTTCAATGGGTCAAATAGGGCTAGGCTCGCTTATAAAATCAAAATATTTAAAATACCACGCATAAGATGCATGTAGAACGCATTATGGACATGTACCACACACGAGATGCACGTACAACACACGCGATGCACGTACAACGCATGTGATGCACGTGCAACACAAAAGATGCACGTACAACGCAAAAGATTTAAGGACGCACACAAGATACATGTGTTGCACTTATTCTTCCTTTATTCCAAACATCAGATAAGAAATTAAAAAAGGAAAGACAGGCATGAAAAACTAATGGAAGTTGAGAATAATAAAGAAAGATAACTTGGTTATGCAATTCTGATTACTAACATTGTAAATGACAAAACAAGTTCATTGAATGATTATTTGATTCCTATATCTCTCATCAGTTGTTTTTATTTTTCGAGCACATACGAAATATGATAGACCAAATTACTAACCAATAACAGAGAGAAAATACCTATGATATTCATGGCGAAACCAATGGTTAGCCCCAAATACTGCCAATAAGATGGTAGCAACAATAGAAGTAAGCTGTGATTGAATCAATATGTCGTTGCAATTCAAATTAAATGATGACTTAACAAAGTACTGTGATTTAGAATGTCAGCTAATTAATCTTGGTGAGAACTAAGAATATACCTCTGATGTTGTGAAGCTAGACCAATGCTACTTGTGTCTAAAGCAACGTTATTTTTTGTGTCTTAAGACAACAGAATGATTTCACAAGCTTCAGGATGTATTCCCTCCTAAAACATTTCATACGAAAATTAATTCACTCTGATTTAAAAAAATGTTAACAAGAACAAAAAAATATAATTATAAAAATAATTGGTCATTTCATTAAATTTTCACAAAAACAACTAAAAACCAAATGTTTTGAGAAAGTATGTACCTCGTCTCAAAAGCTACATGACAACTTTGTACTCGTTGCAATCTTCTCAATTCCCTGAATGATGGTATCTTTAGTTAATTCATCATATAAACATAAATCATTACTATAATCATTATTATCAGTGAATAGGGTTTATTCTGGTTATGGGTTAGAGTTGGATAATTGGATCTGATCAAGTAGTGATTTAATGCAATGTAAACAGAGAAAGATAAATAAAAAGTTCAAGTGCACTAAATAATATTGCATGTCATATTTTATTAATTAATGATCAATAGAATTAATACCTATGCTATCACTGATTTGTGTGGCCAAACTAATTTAGGAAATCTTTGAGAAATTACCTCTCAATAGTGATCGATGGAGGTTGGCTCTTTGATCGGCACAACATGTCGCTCGCTGGAAGAATGAACCCCTGCTGATCAATTATAACCCCACCTTGATTATAATTAAAAATCATAAATGTTTAGTGTGGAAAATGAAAGAGAGTGTAATACATACAAGTAAAAATGAAGAATATTGAATGAAAAAAATGAAATTAAGAAGATTAATTAAAATTGAAACACTTTCAAAGGTTAAATAGGGCTAGGTTGGCTTATAAAATCAATATATTCAAAATACCATGCACAAGACGCATGTACAACACATTATTGACATGTACCACACACGAGATGCACGTACAACGCACGCGATGCACGAGCAGCGCACAAGATGCACGTACAACGCATGCGATGCACGTATAGCGCAAAAGATGCAAGTACAGCGCACAAGATACACATGCTGCACTTATTCTTCCTTTATTCCAAACATCATATGAGAAATTAAAAAAAGGAAAGACACGCATGAAAAACTAATGGAAGTTGAGACTAATAAAAAAAGGTAACTTAGTCATGCAATTCTGATTACTAACATTGTAAATAACAAAACAAGTTCATTGACTAATTATCTGATTCATATATCTCTCATCAATTGTTTTCATTTTTCGAGCACATACGAAATATGATAGACCAAATTACTAGCCAATAACAGAGGGAACATACATGTGATATTCATGGCGAAACCAATAGTTAGCCCCCCCAAATACTACCAATAAGATAGTAGCAACAATCAAAGTAAGCCGTGATTGAATCAGTATGTCACTGCAATTCAAGTTAAATGATGTATTTCTTAAATGTTGACTTAACAAAGTACTGTGATTTAGAATATCAGCTAATTAATCTTGGTGAGAACTAAGAATATACCTCTGATGTTGTGAAGCTAGAGCAATGCTACTTGTTGTGTCTTAAGCAACGCTATTTGTTGTGTCTGAAGCCAACATAATGATTTCACTAGCTTCAGGATGTATTTCCTACTAAAACATTTTCATATGAAAATTAATTCACTCTCATTAAAAAAAATGTTGACAAGAATAAAACAATACAATTATAAGTTCAAATAATTGGGCATTTCATTAAATTTTCACAAAAACAACTAAAAACCAAAATATTTTGAGAAAGTATGTACCTCATCTCAAAGGATACATGACAACTTTGTACTCGTTGCAATCATCTCAATCCCCTGAATGATGGTATCTTTAGTTAATTCATCATATAAACGTAAATTATTACTACAATCATGATTATCAGTGAATAAGGTTTATTTGGGTTATGGGTTAGAGTTGGATAATTAGATCAGATCATGTCGTGATTTATTACAATGTGAACAGAGAAATATAAAGAAAAAGTTCACGTGACTTGAATAATATTGCATGTCATGTTTTGTTAATCAATGATTAATAGAATGAATACCTATGATATCATTGATTTGTGTGGCCAAACTAATTTAGGAAATCTCTGAGAAATTACCTCTCAATAGTGATCGGTCGAGGTTGGCTCTGTGATCGGCACAACTTGTCGCTTGCTGGAAGTTGGAGCTGTGATTGACACAGCCTATAAAAGTTTGCTTCATATGTCTACTCTGTGTCTCTAGTGGCATCGATGTAAAATAGATGACGTGAGTTATACAAAAAGATCATTTAAAAAAACAGTGAATACCGACCTAAAACCGACATCCTAACTTAGGTCGAAAAAAGCTTGGTCGCTATTCAATACCGACCTCTGGAGGTCGGTTTTTAATACCGACATCAAGAGGTCGGTTTTTATTGTAATTCATTTTTTTCGGAAAAAATTCCGACCTCCTGAGGTCGGAATTTGGTTTTCCCGCTTTTTGCAAACGGACCTCCGGATGTCGCTTTTAAAAGTAATTAGCTGAAATAAAAACACCGACCTCATGAGGTCGGTATTTTTATTGTAATTCATTTTTTCCGGGAAAAATTCTGACCTCCAGAGGTTGGAATTTGGTTTTCCCGCTTTCTGTAAACCGACCTACGGATGTTGCTTTTAAAAGTAATTAGATGAAATAAAAATACCGACCTCTGGATGTCGCTTTAATTAATAGTAATTAGATGAAATAAAAATATCGACCTCATGAGGTCGGTATTTTAATTACATACTACCGACATTCGGAAGTCGGTATTATAAAATATTTAATTGAGAAAAAATTCCGACCTCAGGAGGTCGGAATTTTTAATGAATTACAATAAAAAACCGACCTCTTGATGTCGGTATTATTTTCTCAATTAAATATAAAAAATACCAACCTCATGAGGTCGGTATTTTTATTGTAATTCATTTTTTCCAAGAAATATTCCGACCTCCAGGTCGGAATTTAGTTTTCCGCTTTATTTTGCACAAAAACCAACTACTTATAAATACCGACCTCTCGGGAGGTCGGAATTTGGTTTACCTGCTTTATTTTGCATAAAAACCGACTACTTATAAATATCGACCTCCGGAGGTCGGAAATTACCGACCTCCATTTGAGGTCGGAAATTTTTAGGTCGGTATTCACTATTTTTTTAGTAGTGTGAAGAGTTTTACGAAAGGATCTTTTAAAAGAATTAGGATTCATGTTAATGCTTAATAAGAAAATTAATTAAGATTGTAACACTTTCAAGGGGTCAAATAGGGCTAGGCTTGTTTATAAAATCAAAATATTCAAAATACCACACACAAGATGCATGTACAACACATTATAGACATGTACCACAAATGAGAAGCACGTACAACGCACGTGATGCACGTGCAGTGTACAAGATGCGCGTATTAACACACACAATGTACGTTCAACGCAAAAGATGCACGTACAGCGCACGAGACACACATGCTCCACTTATTTTTCCTTCATTTCGAACATCAGATGAGAAATTAAAAGAGGAAAGACATGCATGAAAAACTAATGGAAGTTGAGACTAATAAAGAAAGGTAATTTGGTCATGCAATTCTGATTACTAACATTGTAAATGGCAAAACAAGTTCATTGACAGATTATCTGATTCCTATATATCTCATCGGTTGTTTTCATTCTTCAAGCACATACGAAATATGATAGACCAAATTACTAGCCAATAACAGAGGGAAAATACATGTGATATTCATGGCGAAATCAATGGTTAGCCCACCAAATACTTCCAATAAGATGGTAGCAACAATCGAAGTAAGCCGTGATTGAATCAGTACGTCGCTGCAATTCAAGTTATATGATGTATTTCTTAAATGTTGACTTAACAAAGTACTGTTATTTAGAATATCAGCTAATTAATCTTGGTTAGAACTAAGAATATACCTCTGATGTTGTGAAGCTAAAGCAACGCTACTTGTTGTGTCTTAAGCAATGCTATTTACTGTGTCTGAAGCCAACAGAATGATTTCACTAGTTTCAGGATGTATTTCCTCCTAAAACATTTTTATATGAAAATTAATTCACTCTCATTTTTAAAAAATGTTGACAATAATAAAGCAATACAATTATAAGTTCAAATAATTGGGCATTTCATTAAATTTTCACAAAAACAACTAAAAATCAAAATGTTTTGAGAAAATATGTACCTCGTCTCAGAGGCTACATGACAACTTTTTACTCATTGCGACCATCTCAATTCCCTGAATGATGGTATATTTAGTTAATTCATCATATAAACTTAAATAATTACTACAATCATGATTATCAGTGAATAGGGTTTATTTGGGTTATGGGTTAGAGTTGGATAATTGGATCAGATCAAGTTGTGATTTAGTGCAATATGAACGAAGAAAGATAAAGAAAAGTTCACGTGCACTAACTAGTATTGCGTGTCATATTTTATTAATCAATGATTAATAAAATGAATACCTATGCTACCACTGATTGGTGTGGCCAAACTAATTTAGGAAATCTCTGATAAATTACCTCTCAATATTGATCGGTGGAGGTTGGCTTTGTGATCTGCACAACATGTCGCTTGCTGGAAGCAGGAGATGTGATCGACACAGCCTGTTAATGCTCGCTTCTTATGTCAGTTCTATGTCTCCCGGTGGCATCGGCGCGTAAAATAGATGGCCGAGTTAGACAAAAAAGATCATTTATTAGATTACATATTATGGAAGAAGGAAAAAGTTTTGTTTTGCTTATTTTATTTTAAAAAATTGAAAAGTTTTACGAAAGGATCTTTTAGAAGAATTTGGTTTCCTATTAATGCTAAATGAACCTCTGCCGATCAATTATAACCCCACCTTAATTATAATTAAAAACCATAAATGTTTAGTGTTGAAAATCAAAGAGATTGTGATACATACAAGACAACGACAATTAGTTAAATTATAATTTCACGACAACTATTAAAAAAATTAAGAATTATTAACCTGAAGTTTTATCAAATAATTTAATAAAATGGGATAAAAGAGTAGAAATGAAAAAAATGAAGAATATTGAATGAAAAAATTAAATTAAGAAGATTAATTAAAGCTGAAACACTTTCAAGTGGTCAAATAGGGCTAGGTTCGCTTTATAAAATCAAAATATTCAAAAATATCACGGACAAGTTGCATGTAGAACACATTATAGACATGTACCACACACGAGATGCACGAACAATGCACGCGTTGCACGTGCAATGCACAAGATGCACATACTGAGCTTACGAGATACGTGCTGCACTTATTTTCCTTTGTTCCAAACATCATATGAGAAATTAAAAAAGGAAAGACATGCATGAAAAACTAATGGAAGTTGAGACTAATAAAGAAAGATAACTTGGTCATGCAATTCGATTGCTAACATTGTAAATGACAAAACAAGCTCATTGGTGATTATCGATTCTTATATCTCTCATTAGTTGTTTTCATTTTTTCGAGCACATACGAAATATGATAGACCAAATTACTAGCCAATAAGGGAAAATACATGTGATATTCATGGTGAAACCAATGGTTAGCCCCCCCAAATACTTCCAATAACATGGTAGCAACAATCAAAGTAAGCGTGATTGAATCGAAAGTCGGTAGCAATTCAAGTCAAATGATGTATTTCTTAAATGTTGACTTAACAAAGTACTGTGAGTTAGAATATTAGCTAATTAATCTTGGTTAGAACTAAGAATATACCTCTGATGTTGTGAAGCTAACGCAACGCTACTTGTTGTGTCTGAAGCAACGTTATTTGTTGTGTCTGAAGCAAACAGAATGATTTCACTAGCTTCAGGATGTATTTCCTCCTAAAACAATTTCATATGAATATTAATTCACTGTCATTTACAAAAATGTTGACAAGAACAAAACGATATAATTATAAGTTAAAATAATTGGTCATTTCATTAAATTTTCGCAAAAACAACTAAAAAACCAAATGTTTTGAGTAAGTATGTACCTTGTCTCAAAGGCTACATGACAACTTTTGTACTCGTTGCAATCTTCTCAATTCCCTAAATGATGCTATCTTTATTTAATTCATCATATGAATGTAAATCATTTCTACAATCATGATTATCGGTGAATAGGATTTATTTGGGTTATGGGTTAGAGTTGAATAAATGGATCGATCGGTAATGATTTATTGCAATGTATACGAAGAAAGATAAATAAAAGTTCATGTGCACTAAATAATATTGAATGACATATTTTATTAATTAATGATTAATAGAATTAATACCTATTCTATCACGATTGGTATGGCCAAACTAATTTAGGAAATCTCTGCAAAATTACCTCTCAATAGTGATCGGTGGAGATTGGCTCTGTGATTGGCACAACATGTAGCTCGTTCAAAAAATGAACCCCTTCTGATCAATTATAACCCCATACCTTGATTATAATTATAAATCATAAATGTTTAGTGTGGAAAATCAAACAGATTGTGATACATGCAAGACAACAACAATTATTGAAATTATAATTTCACGACAACTATTCAAAAAATTAAGAATAATTAACTTGAAGTTTTATAAAATAATTTAATAAAATTGGATTAAAGAGAATAGAAATGAAGGAAAAATGAAGAATATTGAATGAAAAAAATAAAATTAAGAAGATTAATTAAAATTGTAACACTTTCAAGAGTTAAATAGGGCTAGGTTGGCCTATAAAATCAAAATATTCAAAATACCATGCACAAGACGCTTGTACAACACATTATTGACATGTAGTACACACGATATGCACGTACAACGCACACGATGCACGGGCAGTACACGAGATACATGTCTTTGCACTTATTTTACCTTTATTCCGAACATCAGATGAGAAATTAAAATAGGAAAGACATGCATGAAAATCTAATGGAAGTTGAGACTAATAAAGAAAGGTAATTTGGTCATGCAATTCTGATTACTAACATTGTAATTGACAAAACAGGTTCATTGACTGATTATCTGATTCCTATATCTCTTATTAGTTGTTTTCATTTTTCGAGCACATACGAAATATGATAGACCAAATTACTAGCCAATAACAGAGGGAAAATACTTGTGATATTCATGGCGAAACCAATGGTTAGCCCCCAAATACTACCAACTGTGATTTAGAATATCTATTAATTAATCTTGGTGAGAACTAAGAATATACATTTGATGTTGCAAAGCTAGAGCAACGCTACTTGTTGTGTCTGAAGCAACGCTATTTGTTGTGTCTGAAGCCAACAAAATGATTTCACTAGCTTCAGGATGTATTTCCTCCTAAAACATTTTCAAATGTAAATTAATTCACTCTCATTAAAAAAAATGTTGACAAGAATAAAGCAATATAATTATAAGTTCAAATAATTGGGCATTTCATTAGATTTTCACAAAAACAACTAAAAATCAAAATGTTTTGAAAAAGTATGTACCTCGTCTCAAAGGCTACACATGACTTT
>JAJTWQ010000505.1:0-30000 GCA_029007595.1 Solanum commersonii
TTTGAATAAGATGAAAATATAATGTTAAACTATTTTTAAATTGAAAATGAATGAATTTTAAAATGAATGAATACTTTTGTAATTCTTAGACATATCATAGTGACATTTTTATTGTGGTAGTTGTTATCTCCTGTATTCAGGTTAGTCAAAAATACAGAAACGGGAGATAATAATCTTAAGAAATTTATTAGTTTCTGTATTTGAGGTTTCTGGAGATTAAAACCCTTATGGTTTTCTACTCTGTTTGAATTTTCAAAATTCATTCGGTTAACGATTAAAAGAACATAAAAACTTTATCGTTAAATCGAAACAACAGGTAAGGATTTAGTCTTTCTCGGTAGTATTTCACATACTAACTTGTCCCGATTGTGACAAAAAAAATGACTAATTCAAGTAAAGTAAATCTTGGAGCATTAAGTGCCGCAATAACACGGTTGCGCACAATCGTTCAAATGTGCCCTAGCACCTACTGAGAAACACACGAAGTTTTTCGGAGTCGACTTCAAGAGATGGCGGCAAAAGATGTTCTTTTATCTCGACTACGTTGAGTTTGCGGAGGTTCAACGAGAACGTTCTGTTATGTCGATGAAACTCCGTTCGAAGAAACGATTCTTGGTAACGAAGCATGGACACATTCGATTTTTGTGTAAAAATTATATTTCGAGTGGGCGCAGGATGATCTGTACAATGTGTACAGAATATGAAAACCTCAAAAGAACTCGGGATGCTTTAGAAAAGAAGTACAAAAGAGAGGATTAGGAATGAAAGTTTATTGTGGCAAAGTTTCCGGACTATAAGATGATAGATTGGTAAGACCATCGTCACCCCAAGTTCAAGAATCGCAGGTCATAATCCATGATCTCCTTCTTTGAAGGTATAAATTTATTTAATACCTATGTTGAAATATTAAGTTTATTCTTAATACTCACATAATCTTTAATGTAGGATTGGTTGTGAATGATGCTTTTCAAGTGGTCAGCAATTATTGAGAAGTTACCTCCATTGTGGAATGACTTCAAAAACTACTTGAAACATAAACGCAAGGAGATGACTCCAAGATCTCATGGTAAGGTTGAGAATCGAAGAGGACAATAAGGCCGCGAGAAAAAAGGTCACGTGGTAATTCAACAATATCTGAGTAAATATTGTTGAAGAAGATCCCACAAAATCAAAGAAAGAAAGAAAGCATACGGTCCAAAGAGCAATCCTCCTAAAAAAGAAATTCAATGGAACCTACTTAACCGTGGCAAACGTGGTCATAAGGCTAGAAATGGGGGTCCCAAGAAGGACAAGAAGAAGGATCAAGCAAATTTGGCTGAATCCAAAGGAGAGATGGACGATCTTTGTGCAATGCTTTTTAATGCAACTTGGTTGAAAATCCAAGAGAATGGTGGATAGATTCGGTGCCTCATGCCATGTTTGTGCTAACAAAGAATTATTTTCATCATATACTCCAGCACCTACAGACGAGAAGTTGTTTATGGCAAATTCCGCTATTGCAAAAGTGGAAGGAACTGGCAAGATCCTCCTAAAGATGACATCAGGCAAGGTGGTGACTTTGAACAAGGTCTCGTATGTTCTGAAATTGCGAAAGAACCTAGTTTCTATACCAATTCTGACTAAGAATGGATTCAAATGTGTGTTTGTTTCTGATAAAGTTGTAGTAAGTAAGAATGAGATGTATGTAGGAAAAGGTTACCTCGGCGAGGGCTTTTTAAACTTAATGTAATTGCAGTTGATATGAATAAAGATGTTGTTTCTTCTTACTTGCTTGAGTCTAAATGTTTATGGCATGAACGTTTGGGACACGTTAATAACAAAACCTTGCAAAAACTGATTAATTTAAATGTTTTGCCTAAATTTGAGTGCAATAAATCAAAATGTCAAGTTTGCGTTGAATCTAAGTATGTTAAGCATCCTTATAAATCTGTTGCAAGGAATTCATATCCTTTAGAACTAATTTACACTGACATTTGTGACATGAAGTCAACACCAACACGTGGTGGGAAAAAGTATTTCATAACTTTTATTGACGATTGCACTAGATATTGTTATGTCTATTTGCTAAATGGTAAGGATGAAACAATAGATGCATTTAGGCAATATAAAACTGAAGTTGAAAATCAGTTGGATAGAAAGATCAAAATGATCAGAAGTGATAGAGGTGGAAAATATGAATCTCCATTTGCAGAAATATGTTTGGAAAATGGAATAATCCATCAAACTAATCGCTCCTTACTCTCCATAATCTAATGGAATTGAAAAGAAAAACCGAACTTTAAAGGAAATGATGAATGTCTTACTTATAAGTTCAGGTTTACCACAAAATTAGTGGGGGAAGGCTATCCTTACAGCAAATCGAATACTCAATAGAGTGCCTTATACGAAGACACATGTGATTTCATATGAGAAATAGAAAGGTAGAAAACCCAACTTGAAATATTTCAAAGTGTGGGGGTGTCTTGCAAAGGTCCAAGTTCCTATACCTAAGAGGGTGAAAATAGGGCCTAAGATCGTGGATTGTGTATTTATTGGATATGCCACAAATAGTAAGGCATGTCGATTTTTGGTTCATAAGTCCGAACATGGGATATTCATGATAATACGGTAATGGAATCAGATAATGCTGAATTTTTGAACATATCTATCCGTATAAAACTAGACTTGAGTCATCTAGTAGGGGTCTAAACAACCTCGAGAAGAACTAAAAGAGAATGAAACCAATGAAGCAAGTCCAAGGCGCGATGAACGTCAAAAGGAAAGCTACTTCATTTGGATCGATTTTTTGTAGCATTCCTTCTTGAAAGTGAGCCTCAAACATTCAAGGAAGCAATGTTGTTCAGCGACTCAACCTCTTGGAAGGAGAATTTGTCAATAGTGAGATTGAATCAATCTTAAGCAATCATACCTGAGAGTTGGTTGATCTTCTTTCAGGGAACAAACCTTTGGGTTCTAAATGGATCTTCAAAAAGAAGATGAAAGAAGATGGAACTATTGACAAATATAAAGCAAGACTTGTTGTCAAAGGCTTTAGATAGAAAAAAGGTCTTGATTATTTTGACACATACTCGCCAGTGACTAGGATTACATCAATTCGGATGTTAATTGCCCTACCTGCAGTATACGGTCTTGAAATCCATCAAATGGATGTGAAAATCGCATTCTTAAATGGAGAGCTGGAGGAAGAAATCTACATGGAACAGCTCGAGGGCTTCGTAGTTCTCGGCAAAGAAAAAAGTATGCAAACTTGTTAAGTCACTTTATGGACTAAAACAAGCACCGAAATAATGGCATGCAAAGTTTGATCAAACCATGTTGTCAAATGAATTTAAGATCAATGAGTGTGATAAATGTGTTTACATTAAAGACACTATGGGTCAGGAAGTCATTGTATGTCTATATGTGGATGACATGCTGATAATGAGCAAGGACATTGCCAATATAAAAGCTACTAAGCGTATGCTTGCTAGTAAGTTTGATATGAAAGATCTAGGAGTAGCCGGTTTGATATTGGGAATAAAGATTCACAAAACTCCTAACGGTCTAGCATTGTCTCAATCTCATTATATTCAAAAGGTACTTGAAAGGTTCAAGTATTTGAATTTCAAAAAGGCAAAGACCCCAATTGATGTGAACCTTAATCTTGCTAAGAATAAAGGTGAAAGTCAGTCTCAATTGGATTACGCCAAAGTATTGGAAAGTTTGATGTATGTCATGAATTGTACATGACCAGACATAGCCTGCGCTATAAGTAAACTGAGTCAATACACAAGCAATCCCAATCAAAATCATTGGTTGGCAATGTAGAGAGTTTTGGGGTACTTAGAAGATACTCAAAACTATGCTTTGCATTACAACAAATATCCAGCAGTTCTTAAAGGATATAGTGATGCAAATTGGATTCTTTGGGTCAACTGAATCGAAATCCACGAGTGGATATGTTTTCACTATTGGTGGAGGAGCAATATCTTGAAAATCATCTAAACAAACATGTATAGCTCGCTCTACAATGGAGTCAGAATTCATCGCCTTAGACAAGGCATGTGAAGAAGCTGAATGGCTCCGGAATTTCTTAGAAGATATTCCACTTTGGCCAAAACCAATGGCCCCTATATGCATACCTTTGCGATAGTCAAGCCGCAATAGGAAGGGCTGGAAGTGTTATGTATAACGGGAAGTCTCGTCATAAAGACGAAGACATAACTACGTTAGACAACTACTCTCTAGTGGAATTATCACAATTGATTATGTAAAGTCAAAAGATAATGTGTCGGATCCACTTACAAAAGGCCTAACTAGAGCAGGAGTTGAGAGATCATCGACGGGAATGGGACTATGGCCGAGAACAAGTTATCGTGGCGGTAACTCTACTTAGAAGCGGAGATCCCAAGATCTAGGTTCAAGGAGATCAAACAAAGTCATAGATGACGGTTCAACATTGTCAAAACATATTTGATGATCCATTCTCATGATGAGACAATGTTCAATAACCAGGATAAAGGCATAAGGACTTTTTAATGGTTTCTAAGTTTGATACAGGGTATATCAAATAGTGTATCTACGGGATAACACAGTTAGAAACCATCTATGTAAGTGTGAAGTGTAAGCCGCTTCAAGGAGAATCCGATAAGGCCAGTTCTCTAAGCACTTATTAACCGAGATGTGTTCATGGCTGAAACGAACAAAACAATGAGAATCAAAAAGCTTGATTCAAGGGTTGATTGTGTGACTTATGTTGTCTAGGTATACACTAAAGCTCGACGGTTCAAAGATATCAAATCTACCGATTGACCGAGTATATCCGATATATATTCACTACGAAAAGTTTAAAGGGAAACCTACTTATCCAGATACGATTAACCCTTACTTACGAGTCACACAAGTTTTTCATGCATATGTTTTAACAATAGCCATTCCCCATTCATGTGGGGGATTGTTAGGTTTTAGCAAGGTGTGAATGGGAAATAAAAAAAAAAGAAGAGAAAATGGAAAATGGAAGAACCAATGAAAGTGGGGGAACCAATTTTGGAGGGAAAATGAAAAGTCATCATTGTCATCATTGCAAAAGTGCAAATGAAAGGTCTTTTTTACTATATCGGTAGAAGAAAGGAAATTGTTGTCCTTATATTAGGAAACACTTCCTTTACTTCTTAAAGGGTTAAGAAGAAGGTGCCCCCTCGCGCCGTCGTCGTCGCTCGCTCGGCCTCGGCTTCGACTTCGGCTTCGGCTTCGGCTTCGGATTTGGATTTGAATTTGAATTTGAATTTTAATGTGATTGGTTGATAATATTTTTGGACAAAATTTATTTAATCAATCTTATTAAATCATTTCCTTTCTTTTATAAATTAATTCAGAATGTTAATTAAATAACAAGAATTAATTTGGCGCAACTGAATTTATTTGAAATTCAAGTATAACGGTAATCCTTCCAAAAAGTCGTTACTTTTCCCAAACGGTAATCCTTCCGAAAAGTCGTTCTTTTTCCCAAAGGACACAATGTTCTGGAAAAAACGGGGTTAATCCGTTTTATCTTGGGAGGAATTAATCTACAACCTCGGGTACAGTGAAGGGATTAAATTTCTTAAGGAAACACAGTGATTTCTGTGGACTCGGATTAAAAATTATTTCGTCAATTTCATCTTTTTCCTGTTTCTGTATTTTTGACTAACCTGAATACAAGAGATAACAATAGTAAAACTTGAAATTTGTAATTATAAACATGACATAGCATTTGTGTAACTGTCAAAACTTATCATTAAAGATAAGTACAAAGTTTAAGATTAATTTTTTTTTTCAAGTTAAAACATTCTTTTAAAAACAAATACTTAGTAAAGGAATTGTATCATCTATAGGAAAGTTAAAAAAAATCAGGAGGACAGGAGTGAAGTCAAAATTTAAACATGCTTACACAATTTACATATTTTATCCTCCTTGGAGTAGCTCAATTAGAGATAAACAAAGACCCTTGAAATAGGGGTTGTGGACTTGTAAATAGTGACGAGTACTTATTAATTTTTAATCAGAGAATTCAATTCCAAGCTCTGTTGAGTATGAAATCGTCTTTATTAAGAAGTATTTTGTCCTCCTTATTTTCTGATATGAATTTTTTTGACACAAATCTAAATTTAATCAAGTTCTAATATGAATAAGGAATATCGAATATGAAAAAAATAAACTTATGCCATGCTGTGGTGGGCATCCAAAGTAAACAAATAAATCATGTTGTTGAAGAAAGAAAATAAAAAAGAAACAGAAGATACAACATATATAAATCTAGCAAATTAAAAGTAATTTAGGTGTTGTAAAGAGTCCATCTAAAGATTTATCATTGAAAATAAATTTTAAAAACAAAATGTACACATGAAAGATCTTTCAGAAGAGTCATTTTCAAATTTAATTTACAATTAGAAAATTGTTTAAAGTAGAATAAAATACTTTATTTTAATTTGTGTCAACATCTTTAAATTTAATATCTAGATATCTGTCAACTTTGGTCTATAATCAAGTCCCTGGCACATCCCCTTTCCACCCATAATAAAAAATAAAATAAATTAGCAGATGATGCATATAATATATTCATACGTGTTGTAATTGAAAGCACTTGAATATAAGGAGAATATAACCGTATAAGCAGAAATATGCCATACACGCTAATATGAATTATGGTAAAATGATTGTGATCTTTTTATTTTTAACAAAAAAAAAATAGTCTAAATAAATTTAAAATGACAAAAGTTTCTCTTATTATATAAGAGAGCGTAAGTTGAAGCAGACACGTCTTCGTCAACGTTTTTGCTTCAGCAATAAGTGCATTTTCAAAAAATATAATTTTTGTTCTATTTTAATTTAATAAGTTTATAATTTTTTTGAAATTATGGGACCCACTTTAGCTATCTTTAGTTATAACTTTATTATTTTGAATGTCAGCAAAAAATATTTTAATTAAATTAATGTACAATTTTCTTGAAATTATAAGACCCGCTTTTGTTATCTATAGTTATAGTTTTATTATTTTGAATGTTAGTAAAACTCAATGGACCTCTACGTGTAAAAAAAAAGAGATGATTTACTATCATACAAATATATATTATAATTTATTTCAAAGTAAAAATTTAAAATCATTTGATCAATACCACTTAAAATTTATAAATATTAATAATATTTATCAGATATTTATTTTATATTTAATGAGATGATTTCATATTATTTTATTAATATCAATTAAAAAATAAATTTGTGAACAAATATGCACAAGGGCTTTGTAACTAATCTTACTAATCTTATATTCCGACTGAATTCTAACCACACCAAACTGTCATACAAAGCATATCTTATTACTTATGGACTAAATTTTAAATTTTGATTCAATCACTAATACTAATATGGCTTGTTTGGCGGATGAATAAGAAATTTGAGAATTAATTATTTTATTTTTAATCATTGGATAAAAATAATATAATTTCAAAATAAGTTGCTTGTAATTTTATTTCAATCAAGCTTGAAATAAATTCTGAAATAGTTATTCAATGCTTTCATACCAAATGATCCCTCAGTCCCTCACTTTATTAGTTTAAACAGGATGCCTTATTGCTTATTTTTAAAATTTCAGTTCCTAGTTTTCTTATTGATAATTGTAGTGTTTATATCAAACTTACATGATAATTATATATGTCCATCAAAACATTAGGATATCACTTTCAATAATGACTTTATAGTTTGTGAGGCAGTCTGTCGGTTGTTTGGAAAGATAGTGACTTTGGACTATGATCGCGTAATGCAGCTCATTTGGGGTGGCACCGTTAAACTTATTTTTTCATTTCTCCTTTGAAATTCAAACTCGAGATAATCAGAGGTGAGCTTTTCTCAAATCGTCTAAAAAATATCGAATTAAATCGAATCAAAGTTAAAAAAATAACGGAATTAGTTCATTTCATACTTAGTGCACACTTTTTCAAAATCAAAAACTAAGAAATCAAAATAAAGTTTGATAAAATCGGACAGAAGAACCAAACGTCCACCCTTAGCTCCCACCACTTGGATCCAAACAGGCTCTTAAACAACCATCCTTTAATTGTATATTTTCACTAATAAAATAAATTGACTATTAAATAGAGTAAAACATTTTCTAACAAAGGCAGTATCCGGCTTTGAACTCGAGATCTATTTAAAGATGATGAAGATTACTTACCCGTTACCCCATCCTTGGTTATTACAGACAGAGAACAACTTGATCTGCATATTCCACACTGAATTCTGCTAAATACCAGCTTCCTCTCAATCCCCGCGTGAATAATTGAACTATATCAACCGTTCACATTCTCTCCCGGCTTCTTCTCCCTACCACACACATTTACAGAGGTAGTAGTAGTAGTACCTTTCAATCGAGAAGGAGGAGGAGATAACAGAGGAATCAAGATCCAAAAAAACCCAAAAAAATGGGGTCTCTTCCACCACCATATCTGGACTTCTTTCATCACTCGGCAAAGCAAGATTCAATTGACCCAGATCAACTTCTTAAACTCTTCAAAGCCCAGCAGAATTATCTCAATCATTTCTTTCAAAATCTTGATCTTTCCCAAACTCTTAGTTTTACCCAAACTCTCCTTAATGCCAAAGGTACCATTTACTTTACTGGTGTTGGGAAATCTGGGTTTGTTTCCCAGAAAATCTCACAGACCCTTGTTTCTCTCGGTATCAAATCTGGGTTTTTATCCCCTGTTGATGCCCTTCATGGAGACATTGGCATTTTGGATCCACAAGATGTTTTGGTTATGTTTAGCAAGAGTGGGAATACGGAAGAATTGTTAAAGCTTGTGCCTTGTGCAAAGGCGAAACGGGTCTTTTTGATTTCGGTTACTTCGGTAAAGCCTAATTCTTTGATGGGTGTGTGTGATCTGAATGTGCATTTGCCTTTAGAGAGAGAATTATGCCCTTTTGATTTGGCACCTGTGACGTCTACTGCAATTCAGATGGTGTTTGGAGATACCGTGGCGATTGCTTTGATGGGGGCGAGGAATTTGAGCCGGGAGGAGTATGCTGCCAATCACCCTGCTGGGAGGATCGGGAAAAGTTTGATCTTCAAGGTGAGGAAGAGTAATATCATTCCTTTCTTCTGAATGCTTCCTTGTGAAATGTTATTTTTTTGCTGTGTTTATTGTTGTTCTGAAGTAAGATCTAGGAAATATTTGCTAAGCTGAAGGTCTATCGGAAACAACCTCTCTACCATCACAAGGTAAGGGTAAGGTTTGCATACACACTATCTTCTCCCGATCCCACCTGTGGGATTATAGTGGGTTTTTGGTTGTTGTTTCTGTTGGACCTTGGAAAAATGACTTGGGAGATACAATATTCTTGGTTTTATGTACCTTTCTATGTGTATGATTTGCTTAGTCGTAGCTTTTTATATTTTTGCAAATGCACAGTAATCAGTCCAAATCCTGGGTGTTGGATGGTTATTTATTTGTCCAAATCTTGGCTGTTAGAAGGTCATTTTAAGTGTTAATGCTTGTGTTTTATTAAATTGCAATAGGCAGTTATTGCCTGTTGCAATTGATGTGAGGGCGAGTTTAAGGACTTGTTGGATTCTGGTATCTTTTATTGGATGAGGTGGATTCTGGTGTCTGTTTGGTTTTTTCACCCTCAATAGAAGATTATAGCCCCCCAGAAACTGTTCAAAGAATGCCTAATTGATTTTCTCATTGTCACGAAATCTTTTGATATACAATGACTATTGATTGGTTGGCTGCCTTAACTTTCATCCGTTTTGTGAGAATTGCATCAATTTTTCGTATGTGTTCATCTGGTTGAGCCAAACGGGTAAAATAACTTGTGGAAACTGTATTACTGCAACAAGTGAGGGGGTAAAAGTTTATGCAGCTGAAGTTGAATATTCATCTTACTCCTGAGCTTGCCATCTAATTTTGCAGGTTAGAGATGTGATGAAGAAGAAAGAAGATCTTCCAATTTGCAGGGAAGGAGATCTTATTATGGATCAACTTGTAGAGCTGACAAGCAAAGGATGCGGGTGCCTTCTTGTTATTGATGATGAGTTTCATCTGCTCGGCACATTCACCGATGGTGATTTACGTCGGACATTGAAAGCCAGCGGGGAAGGAATCTTCAAGCTTACAATTGGAGAAATGTGTAACAGGTAATTTCTTACTTGTATCTTTGTTGCATATTTGTGTCATCACTGAAAGACCTTATCAATGGGAAAAAGAACATCTGGAAAAAGAAAAGTAGAAAGGAAGAAAGATATATGGCTTCCACGAAAGACACATAATTCCTTTAGGAATAAAAGAGCAATTCTTCGACAAGCACATTTTTGTTGTGGTTAAACCTTTCTAGCCTTGTACGGTCATGAGCATTTTAATACTTTTGCTGATGTCATGGTAGGGAAATAGATCTTAGTGTTCCATTAACCTATGGCGTGGCACTTAATTTTCTTTGGCAGTCAAACTTAGGATCCTGGTGTCATCTCTCCCTTTCCAGAATATCAGTGGCATAGTGTTCCAATAAGAACGTATGTCTTTTTGCATAAAGATCTGCTATAGCACTAGCTGAAGGCAAGATGTAGTAAATGATGTCGGTTGATCGTCTACTGTTTGTGCAGCGGTTGAAATGAAGTAAATGATTAATCATATGCAAGTGTCAAGTATCATTGGAGACTCTCATATTGGTCTGATTGTGTTGCTTCAAGTGGGAAAATTGGGCATTGAGATGGCCAATATTACTATTTGGAATTCACAAGTTGGGATTAGGCTGCAATTTTGGCGGAATAGAGCAGGAACAACCCAGCATTTCCACCCTCATCCCCACCTTCTTCTTCAATACCCCGCAAACAGATAAAGGGCCTGCCTCTTGACCCTCTCTTTTTAAATACCAGGCTTGGCTCAAAGTGTGATTGAAGCTTGTCTGCTTGACATATGCCTATCCCATATCCCTCACGTTCAATCTGCCTTACTGCTGAACCTAAGTCACAGTGCCCGATCCCCTCCACCACCATCACAGAAACAGTTTAGGGTAGAAATTGGTTGTTTAGTTTTATAGATCCTCTTTTAACTATCATATGGACTAATTTTTTTTTGTTAAACAATTATTTAGTTTGATTTATAAAACAGATCATCTAATTTAGTTCTGTCTTTCAAGCCTGACTAGCATGTATTAGGCCCTGGTTTGTATTCTCTTGTTAAAATTCTTGCATAAGGTGGATACAGACTGTTGATCCTCGTAAATTACTGTTATAAGCATTGCATAAGTCATTGGATATTTCCTGGGATGTCAATATTCAAGTTCCCTCCCAATTAGAATTTGAATTTTGCGACATCACTTTCTTCTTCCTCGTTCAATCCAAGTAGGACGGCATCTTTTGACTTACCAGATGTGAAGCAAAGAATAATTCTTTGCTTCTTCTGCCTTTTATTTAGCTTATAAAAAAATAATTCGTTGCTCTTCTGCCTCTGAAGCACATTGTTGATCAGATATTTTCTGGCCCCTGACGGTGCTAATAGTTGTAGTAGTAATGATATCATTGTACGTTCTTCCTCTGATATTATATGTTCCCTTTCTTTAAAATAATTTTCGTCTCACTCATCTTTTCACTGAGAAGTTATGTTGGTATATAATTGATTCTGTTTCCTTGTATCTCTCACTATCACATGATGATGCTAAGCATGTGATGCACAACTTTGATATGGGTCTATATTGAAAAAGTAAGATGGCAATGTATATACACTCACACATTAACATAGTTTTTGTTGGATGAAGAGTAGTCTAATGACACTTATTCCAGATGTTATGAATAGTTACCCTCCGAGATTAAAACATTTCTATACACTTGGTGTTTCAGGAAACCAAGGACAATTGGTCCAGATGCTATGGCAGCTGATGCAATGCAGAAGATGGAATCTCCACCATCTCCAGTCCAGTTCTTGCCAGTTATTGATCAAGATAATGTGTTGATTGGTATTGTTACCTTACATGGACTGGTCTCAGCAGGCTTGTGAAGTTCTTTCCATTATCATTAATTCTTTTTGTATATTATTGGGTTTCTTACCCTATTTTCTTCAGCTGATGTTATTTTATTCCTATAGCAATGATGAAATATTAGTAGTAAAATATTATAGTCATGTTATTGGACTTATAGATTGGGCAAGAGCTCTGTACCCTTCATCATTTGTGCCCTGTTACAATGTACAACGAGGGAGAATGTGATAATGATGATCCTCTATTCATTATAGTTTTAATCGAATGTTGTATTTAGAGATCTGTAGCAACTCTACATTGCTGAGAGTGGCTTTTCTTTGACATTGTTTATCAATGTCTTTGTGTTCTATTATGCAAATGATGCTTTTAAAGAGACTTGTTGTCAATGTAACAATTACTAATTCAATTGCGACGAAGTTAGGTGTCAATCATTTTGTAATTTGTTGAGAAACAAATGTATGCGTTTTTCCCATTATTTGTATTGGGGTTTGATTAATCCGTCTTTGATTTGATGCTGGAAACGTTATCAGATTTTGTTACAAGAGAATATACACGGAGGACCAAATTAATACACTCCCATCCGTTAAGACCATTTTGATCATTTTCTTATAGAATAAAGCATATAACATATTTGTCATAAAAAATAAAAAAACATATTTGTCCTAAGTTATAATCTGATAAAATATCATTTCGATTAAATATTCACTCCTTTTTATTACCTCGATCAGTTCTGCAATATTCGCCTCAAAATTCTGTAACTTCTCCAAAGGAAATGAACGCTCAGTTGAATTCCACACCGGATTTCATTCAAGGTTAGTAAATGTTAAATTCCCCTTCTTCGCCTTTACGGGTTATGTATCTCAATCAATCCGTTCTCTGATGTGCTTTTATTTTGCAGAGAACGCCGCCGGAAGTGATTCCGACTCGAACCCGGACGATTCGCTGGAATATTACGAGCCAATCTCTTCCACCGCTAATGACGACGATTTGCAGATCTCCGATCAGATTCCAAATCATGTTCAGAACTCCGATGATGAAGAGTGCGACGAATCTAGTTATTTTCATCGCCTCCCTAATGGCTATGCGAATTGCGTAGAAAACGAGATATCATCACTGGATCTAAGTGACGAGGATGGTGAACATAAGAGTGAGGTTGAAGAAGAGGAGGAGAGAATAAGAGCGGCGTCTGATACTGCTGTACGGAGAGCGTTCAGAGAGGATGAGAGCCGTCGCAACAGTCCATTGACGACGGAGAATGCAACGAGAGTAATGGAAGCCATGCGTAGGATTTCTTTTGGTGGAGTGGCTCCTGATTGGACCAGCCAAGTTCCGGAGGATCAGTGGATCGATCATCTACAAAGATTGAGACGTCCACCTGCTACTACCTCGACGAACTGAAACCGATTTGCCATTAATTAGTAATTGCGTGAGCTTTACTGCTTTAATATTTTTTGTTGTAGCTCAACTACGGATGTGCTAGCTATTGTTGTTAATTGTTAAAAACTAAGTTGTGGTTAAACCTTTCTAGCCTTCTAAGGTCATGAATATGCTTTAGGATTTTTGCTGGAAATAGATTTCTTAATGTATGATGTTTGGTGGTCAAACATAAAATACTGGTACTATTTCCCCCCTCTCAATATCAGTGGCATTGTTCTAATGGGAACATATGTCTTTTATTATCTGCTATAGCATTAGACGAGGGCAAGAAGATGTTGTAAATGTGGATTGACAGGCCAATGTTTGTGCAGTCATTGATAGGAAGTAAGATGATAAATCACATGCATCTTATTCGGCTTTGGAGGCACTGGTGACAATGCCTCGTCTCTGTGGTCACCATATAATATATGCAAGTAGCATTGGAGGCTCTCAGTTTGTCTGATTGTGTTGCTTCAAGTGAGCAAACTGGTGTAGAAATGGCCAGTATTGGTTACTATTTAGAATTCAGAAGTTGGGATTCCGCTGCAATTTTGATGGAATAGAGCAGGAACAATCCCATCAACCTCCCCTCCTAAGAGTAGAAATTGTTTGTTTAGTTTTGTGGAGCCTCTTTCAACAGCCCTCCATAGTTGATGCTATCTAGTTCATAATATGGACTCATTTCTTTTTGTTGAACAAAGATTTGCGGTAGTATACTCCTTCATGTATTTACACCCACTCTAATATAATTTACTTCTGTCTTTTAAAACTGACTAGCATGTGCCTTGGCTTATATTCTCTTGTTAAAATTCTCGGATAAGGTAGGATGCATACTGAGGTCTCATGTTCAAATCCCAGTGAAGACAAAAAATTCTTCCCATCGCCTTGGTGGACATAGTTACCTGGTACATGTTGCTGGTAGGAGGTGGTAAGTATCCCGTGGAATTAGTCGAAGGGCGCGAAAGTTGACCCGGACACTACTTTCATATTACTTGTTCAATCGAAGTAGGATGGCATCATTTGACTTACCAGATGAGAAATAAAGAATTATGCTTTGCCTCGGCCTTCAACTTATAACAAAATAATTCTTTGCTTCTGCCTTTTAAGCACATTGATGATAAGATCTTTTGTGCCTCCTGCTGGTGCTAATAGTTGTACTAGTAATGATGGTGTTACACGTTCTTCCTCTGATCTTTAACTTTTGTTACTGTCACTGGGGAAGGAATTTAGATTAAGAATAGTCTGATGATAGTTCTACCAGAGGTTATAAATAGTTGCCGTCTTGTGAGATTAAGAGAGCTTTTATGAACTTATTTGGTGTTTCAGGGAACAAAGGATGCAATGCAGAAGATGCCATCTCCAGTCCAGTTAATATCTTGATTGGGATTGTTACCTTACATGGACTGGGTCTCAGCAGGCTTGTGAAGTTCTTCCCATTGTCACCCACTAGTAAGTTACATGGAACCTCCAGTAAGTTTTCCAACATAAGTTGTGATATATATATATATATATATATATATATATATATATATATATTAGTACTATTACTACTAATTGAAGAGAAGAGGGCAATCAAAACGATCATATGAATATAATTATTACAGCTCTCGAGCCGTGCTTAGTGCGGACCAAAATTCATCCAACTAAAAAGCAGTGGCCTAAACTAACTATTGAATTGCCAAGTAAATATGAAAATGAGCTTTGTCAACTTGTACTTCTTTCCATTAGCAACTATTTTAACCTTCGAGGAGCTTAATGTGACGGAGTGCCCTATTTTTTCTTCTTCATCTTTAACCTCAAAATGTTTTAAGAAATGGCGCCAACACTTGTCATGAGTACTTGAGCAACAAGTGCGATCCCCTCTGCCATACAACTTCTTGATTACTTCCTGTTCAAGATTAAATTATTTCAAATGTTGTACCCTTATATTGGATTTGGAAAGAAGATAAATTAGGAGACGAAACTATATCACATTCATATACCTGTGGGAAGGATAAGGTCCATTTTCTGAGCGATGAACTCAAAATTCTGATAGGCTTCTCTGTCTGACAAGGCCCAAGTAACAAAGTTTCAAGATGAGGAAAATCTGAACAAAAGTTTTCAGGATCAAGACCATGGGGAAATTTCCAACAATCCAAGTGAAATTCCCGTAACATTTTACAAGCATGAATATCCATGTTAAAAGCAACATTTTTACTTTCACAACTCCGTGAAACGAAATGGAAAACCTGTAAACTCGGGACAATAACTTGTATGTTGGTAAAAGAATTAAAATCACCTACGTTCACATAAAACTTCTAACTTAGTTAACACGATAAAACTTATCCCCCAACAATTCACCAAACTCAATTCTCTAATATTAGGGCACTTGCTAATAAACTTGGATAGTATTTCTTCACATAATATGACACGTTCCAATTTCAACTTTTGCAAAGATGAAATTATTCCGTCACCACATAATACATCCTTATCAAGTTCACAATCAGTTAAATGAAGAATAGTAAGACATTTCGACTGAAAAATATAAGGCAAACAGTAATAACAATGTTGAACATATCTCATCTCAATTCTCAAATATACTTCATGGAAATCGTTTCCGTCCAGCAATTTCATTGTATTGCGGATATTCATGTCATTGAAAAATAGATTGCACAATACTCTTTGTTCAGCATTGAACAACTTATTTTTAAAAGCACAGAGTAAAGAAAGGACTGATTTTCGGAAATCGCTGGTATAATATATAGGATTTTGTTCATGAAAAAGGGATTGATTAAAGTGGAAAGCCAAGTATGATGGAATGTTACGATGCCAATTTTTCGAAACAAGGCGGATATTAAGTAGGTCATGAAAACTAAGGTAGGAAAATATCGAATGAAGAAGATGATCGGGCAATTGCAACGTTAGATCTACTGAATTTTCTGGAATATCTTCAACTATTTGAGAAATGAGGAAGAGTTCATCATCACCATAGTGTGGAAACTGAAACATTAGCACAAAACCCTACTTTACGTGATGTATCAGAACGTACGCGATATATTAGAACGAGATGTGATGTATACGTTGATGGATGGGTGGGGACAATTACCTGTATGGGTGGGGAACTGGTGGCGCGGGTTTAAGGCAAAAATAAATGGTCACTCAACTATCAACTCTTTTCACAGAAAGTCACTCGACTTTCATTCTCAACTCAAAAGTCACTCAACTATGCCTTCTTTGCACAGAAAGTCACTCAACATGTTTAATTATTTTTTTCACTAAAATTTTCTGACATGAAATTTTTATTTTTAACCAAAATTTTAAGAATCAAATATATAGCCATTTAAGCCATTTAATGATTCAACCCATTGAACGGATTGAGGTTACAAGATCAGAAGCGACTTTTGCCATCAACCTCAACTGAACCCTAATATTTGCCGAAAATGGCCAATCAGGCCACTGGTCAGCCTATTCTTATGGCTGACCAGTCACCCCTCACTACCACCGACAACACTTTTCCTCCATTACCACAAAAGACCCCTATCGAGCCTATTTTGCCTTGCGTTTCTTCGCCTGCCAAAGAAACCCCATCACCTTTGGGACCTTATGTCAACCTTCTGAAACCTTTGATGATTAATGCTCCAAAGACACAACGTAAGCAATCAATTGAACCTATTCCTATTAAAAAGTTGAACTACATCAATGGTATTCCTCGAGTTATGTGGACTGAGGAAGTGGTGGATCAAATGAATGTAATTGAAGAGTTACAATATGCAATAATAGGGAAATTTTCCTATGGATGGCCTGAATTGGAGGATCTTCTCATCCAAATCCCTAAACAACTCAAAGTGAAAGCAGATTGCAAGATTGGTTTCTTGAGAAATCGTCACATTCTTATGAGATTCAACTTGATTGAGGATTTCGTTAATGTTGTGTCCAAGAGCATCTACTATATCAATGATAAGGATGGTTATTCCTATCAAATGAGACCCCTAATTTATGATGCTAAATTCAAGATTGAAGAGGAAACATCTCAAGCAATGGCATGTATCTCTTTCCCTGACCTCAAGCCAACTTTCTTTGTGAAAGAGTCACTATTTTCACTCGCATCTGCAGTAGGGAAACCAATTCATTTGGATTTGGCAACAGCAAATAAAACAAGACCTAGTTGTGCTAAGGTCAAGGTGCAAGTGGACCTTTTGGCTGATTTACCTAAGTGTGTGGAGATGGAGATTGTTAATTCCACCACAAAAGAATCAAGGGTTGAACATTTGAAAATTAAGTATGATTTTTTACCAAAATATTGCAAGAAGTGCATGTTACAAGGTCATAATGAGCAAGAATGTAGGTACTTCATCTTGAACTTAAATATGTGCAACTAGAAAATGAGGAAAACGATGTTAATGATCATAATGGAAAAGTGGAAACCACCACATCAAGGGAACAAGTAGGGAGAAACACTTATCAAAGGCATCAATGGAACCCAACCAACAGAAGGTTCATTAACAAGGGTTACCTTAGTGAAAAAGCTATATTACCAGATAATGTGATTACCAATGATAACCCCTTTGAAGCACTTACAGAATAAAGGGATGATCACATGCCTGTTAATAATACAAATATTACTTCAATGCCTGAATCACAAGGAATTAATAACCAAGGGGAAAGATTTGAGAATCAAATGTCCATCAAAGAATGGATATCCAGATCATTCCATAGTCATGGAAAGGAGAAGCAAGCAACACTACCAGCAAGCAGCACAAGCAATACTGTAGATGAAAATCAAAGAAAATCAGAGGCAAACAATAGAGGAAAAAAACAAACAACAAAAGAACATAGTAATAATTTCATCCTTACATCTCCTGTCGACTCAGGGGGTGAACAAAGCCCTGCAAACAATCAGCAAAGTGGACAGCACACCCGTCAGAAACAAGCAAGCAATATGTGCAATCCTGCAGATCAACAACAATTGGTGGAAAATACAAGAGGAAAACAACGAATAACAGGAGAATATGAGTTGGGTGGTGAACAACTAAAGAGCCTTGCAAATAATCAGCAAAGTGGTGAGCATTTACATCAGATACATACAACAAAAATTATAACTACTAATGCACAAGTTGGGGAGATAAAGGAATGGAGGATAGAAGACAATAACAATGCTACAAGGGATAATGCACTAGCAATAGTGGAAATCCCTTTAGCTGTTGAAGAAGCACTTGCTTGGAGTGAATCTCCTAATGAAGTGCTACATAATATCCTAACCCATAATATTCAAGAGGATGTGGAGGTTTGTGGCTTGTTGGAAGCAGCAGAAGAAGACAACATCACTGACCAGCATGAAGAACAAATACATAGAGATGCTGATTTGTCCCCAAGAGTTATTAAAAATCTTAAATATGCAAGAAATGGGAAAAAACAAGGAAATGGAGAGGTTCCTCAGCCTATTAGATTGCAACCCAAGAGAGGAGGAGGGTCTCAACCAATGAAGAAATGATGAAAGCATTTATATGGAATATTAGATCTGTTAAGTCACAAAAGGCTTTTTAGAGAGTACAAATGTTGAACAAATACCATAAATTTTCTTTCATAGCACTTCTTGAACCTTTTCATCACACTAGGCACATAAACAGATACAGAAGTAGACTACATATGCCTTTAATGTTTCACAACTGTAATGGCAAAATTTGGTTGTTTGTGAACCATGGTTTTACAACTACTTTGATTAGTGATACTGAGCAGCAGTTATCCCTAAATTTGTGTATCCAGACACTTGGTATTTCTTTCTTGGTGACTATTGTTCTCTGTCTAATGGAATCAGCAGGCCTTGGATCTTAGGAGGAGATTTCAATGCTGTTTTGAATGGTGCAGAAAAGATATGAGGGATCTCAGTGATTGCTGCTGATGTTGAAGATTCAAATAATTGTGTTGAAGCTTGTGATGTTTTGCAAATTCAATATAAGGGTAGCCCATTTACTTGGTGGAATGGTAAAGCTGGTGATGATTGCATCTTTGAAAGACTTGATAAAGTTTTTTTGAACTCTGAGTTTCAGGGATTGTATTCTCATTTAGAAGTGGAACATATGACCAGAGATGGCTCAGATCATGCCCCCCTGCTACTTAGCTGTGAGAACAGAAATAACAGGCTCCAAAGACCTTTCAAGTTCTTAAAGTTTTGGACAGAGCATGAAGATTTCAAAAAAGTGGTTAGGAGGGGTTGGATTCAAGCTTTACAAATAACCCTTTTCTTGACTATAAAAAAAAGATTAAGTAGGTGAAAAAGGATCTCACTATATGGAGTAGACAAACATATGGGGAAATCTTCCAACAACTACTCATCAGGGAAGAGATAGCCAAACTGAAAGAGAAACTATTTGAAGAGTTCCCCTCTCAGGAGAATAGAGCAGTCATGCAAAGAGCTAAAGCTGAGTACACCAGATATCTACATTTGGAGAAAAGCTACTGGCAACAGAAAGCTGGATATGATTGGTTTGAAAGTGGAGATGGAAACACTAAATTTTTTCATAACATAGTGAAAGGGCGAAGAAACAAATTGAAGGTGACAAGAATTCTTAATGAGTAGGGTTGTTGGGTAGATGAAGAAGACCAAATTGTTAATGAAGCAATTGACTATTATCATAAACAATTCACTCAAGAGAGGGATGCATCTGATTTTCCACTATTGCATCACATTCCAGAACTAGTTACAGAGGAAGACAATGTAGTTTTAGGGGTAATACCAGATGAATCAGAAATAAGGAAGGCAGTCTTCAGCTTAAATGGTGACAGTGCTTTTGGGCCAGATGGATTAACAGAAAGGTTTTTTCACTCTTGCTGGGATATAGTAGGTGTTGATGTGGGTAGAATGGTGGCAGAGTTCTTTGCAGGAAAACGCCCTCTCAAAGTCTATTACTCATACTAATCTAGTACTCATCCCGAAAAAAGACAATGTGCAGTCTTTTTCAGACCTGAGGCCTATTAGCTTGAGTAACTTTGTTAATAAGGTTTTATCAAGAATTGTACATGATAAATTGGAGAATATTCTTCCCAAATTGATTTCTCCTAACCAGTCTGGTTTTGTCAAAGGGAGAAATATCATTGAGAATGTGCTCTTAACACAGGAATTGGTTGCTGATATAGGGAAAAAAGGAAAACCTTCTAATGTAATCTTGAAGCTGGATATGGCTAAGGCCTAGGACAAAGTATCTTGGTTTTTTCTAATGAAGGTTCTTAGAAAGATGGGTTTCTCTAATTGGGTAGTAGATGTGATTTGGAGATTGATATCTAATAATTACTACTCTATTCTATTAAATGGCCAATCCGTTGGCTTTTTTCATTCTACTAGGGGGGTTAAACAAGGGGATCCCCTTTCCTCTGCTTTATTTATCTTATCTGCTGAAGTTCTAACTAGAGCTCTTAATCATCTTCAACCTTTGTGGGTTATGGTATGCCTAAGTGGAGCTCAAACCTCAATCACTTAGCATATGCAGATGACACTATCATTTTTGCCTCATCTAATAAGCACTCTATTGGAAAGATTATGATGATTTTGCAGGAGTATGAGCAGGAATCAGGGCAAAAGGTGAATAAGGATAGGAGTCTCTTCTATATGCATCGAAATTCTCCTATGGAGGTTGTGCGGCAAATGGAATTGGATACAAGAATGGCCAAAGGATCGTTTCCTCTTAAGTACCTAGGATGTCCCATTACACATTCAAAGAAAAGAAAGAGCACTATGATGATTTGTTGGACAGAGTAAGGAGTAAACTCCAAGCATAGAAGGGTAGGCTTTTATCATATGGCGGAAAGGAAGTTTTACTAAAAAATGTTCTACAGAACATCCCAATTTATGTTCTTTCAGCTATTGTTCCTTCTAAAAGTGTTTTTAAAGAATTACAAAGAATTTTGCAGCATTTCAAAGAGATAGGAAGGAGCAAACACTGGTCTGCATGGAATAAGGTTTGTTTGCCAAATGATGAAGGGGGTATAGGGTTCAGATCCTTAAAAAATGTTTCTCAAGCAATGTACACTAAGTTGTGGTGGAGGTTCAGGACACAAACTAATTTGTGGTCTAACTATTTATGGAATAAATACTGCAAGAAACAGATTCCTACATTAGTAGGATGGAGAGGTGGATCTCAAGTGTGGAAAGCAATGTTGGAGAACAGGGAAAAAATTGAGTCTTTTTTGTGGTGGGAACCAAAAAGTGGAACCTCAACAGTTTGGTTTGATAACTGGACCAATTTTGGTCCTATATTTCTTCATTCAACAGAGGTACAATCTTGCCACCCTATAAATGATGTTGGTGATTTCTTTAAAGAAGATGGTTGGGATTATGGTGCAATACAAGCTGTAATCCCAGAACATGTCATTGAATATGCTCGAGATACTATGGGATTTACTCAATTTGAGAATGTAATGGACAAGCCATGGTGGACTAAAAATAGTACTGGCAAATTCACTACTAAGAGTGCTTGGGAAATTTTGAGGCAAAGAGCAGATGTAAATGAAGATCTAAAGGCAATATAGAGTAAAAGATTACCTTTCAAATTCTTTTTTCTTTCTTGGAGAATCTGGTTGGGTAAGGTTCCTGTATCAACTCTTTTGCATTTGTGGAATCCTAATATCTCTGAGGATTGTGGATGTTGTGCTAATCCAGATAGAGAAACAATAGAACATTTATTTTTGAAAGGAGAGGTGGCAGATATAGTGTGGACTCACTACTATAGGGCAACAAGTATTATTGATCAAAGACTTAACTTGAAGCAAAATGTGAGAATGTGCTGAAATATTGAAGGTAATAGTAAGCTACGAGAAGTTTTCAAGGTACTTCCTATCATCCTATTCTGATTTTTGTGGAAAAGAAGAAATACAATCCTACATGGTGGCTCATACCATGAAAGAAAGGTGTACTGGGAAGTCTATGACACAATTTTGAAGTTTGTTAAGGTCAGATTCAATTTAAATAAATAGGGGAGAAGATGAATATATATTATTGATGCTTTGCAGAAAAATAGAACTGCCTCTGTAACCAGAATTGTAAAATGGGTTCCCCCTCCCAATCCTTGGTTTAAAGGTAACACTGATGGTGCCTCAAGAGGGAACCCTGGACCTAGTTCTTTCACTTTTTGTATGAGAAATTGGGAAGGAGACTTGGTAGTTACAAAAGACTCAAGAATTAAGGACACTATCAGCCTTAAAGCAGAAGCTATAACAATAAGAGAGTGCTTACTCTACTGTAAAGACAATGCTATCCAACATATCATTATAGAATCAGATTCTTGGATTATGGTGCAAATTTTTCAGGAAAACTGGGAGGTCCCATGGAGTGTGACAATGGACGTCAATTCCGTAAGAGCACTAATGTGTAATATATCAGTAAGAGTAATATATTCCTTTAGGGAAGGTAATGCACTCGCTGATTTTTTTACTAATCTAGTTTTTTATTTTGCAGGTGATTTTTTTTTTGATAAGATAAGTGGTATTATTAACAGCATCAAGAGGATGTATAATTTACAAGATGGGGCATTTGAGCTTACAAAAAAATCTCTGGCTAACTATACAAACTATCTAAGCCAAAGCTAATGAGTTAGTAAAATCTTGAAGTTGTTCTGCATTAACAGCAGGATGCAAGTTGGTCCAACTAAACAAATTTTCAGTGCACCTAGTCTTCAAAATGCCTAAAGCAGTTGACTCTCCATCAAAACATCTCTTGTTTCTCTCTAACCAAATACACTAGAAAATACAAGCAGGTATCATAATCCAGATCTTCTTGATGGCTTTGTCAACTTTCCATAAACTCCAACTTTCATATGCATCCTTAACAGTGAGGGGTGTGGTCCAATTGATGCCAGAGAGACAAAAAAACATGCTCCATAATTCTGAGGCCACCTCACAATGAAGAAGAAGGTGTCTGGGGTTTCACTTTTTTGCACATATAGCATCTGTTTGGAAATTGGATTTTTCTTTTCTTTATGTTGTCTTGGGTGAGACATGCCTCATATAGAGCTATCTAGGTAAAAAAAACTACCTTAGGTGGTAGCTTGGTCCTCCAAATGAGTTTCAGGCGATTAGCTATCACGGGGTTTCTAGAGCACAACTGTTGATACCCTTCCTTGACTGTATAAACTCCTTTCTGGTGTCCCCATTTGAGCTTATTAGCTGCCTGGAGATTAATGTGACAATGTTGTAGTCTAGGAAAAAGGTCTACCAGATCATTCACTTCCCAATCGTGCATATTTCTTCTAAATCTTATATCCTAATTGATCCCTTCTCTATTAGCAGCAATAATAGAATTGGGATCTTGAGCAATTCTAAACAGATCTAGGAAATCTTCCTGAAGAGTGGTATTTCCAAGCTATTTGTCTGTCCAAAATTTTAGGAGTACACCATTGTCGAATTCAAAGTAAGCGTTCTGATGAAATGTATCCCACAACATCCTAATACTCTTCCACTGTCCCACTCCGTAAGAAAGTGTAGTAATATTTGAGCACCATTGATTCAGCCTTCCATGCTTAGCTATGATGACCTCTTTCCAGAGCCCTGTGTCTTCCAAGTTGTATCTCCAAAGCCACTTCATCATCATACTTTTGTCAGGCTGCAAGGTTCTTAATGCCAAGACCTCCTTGGTATTTTGGTTGTGTGACCTTCTCCCATTTGGTGAGATGAAATTTGTGTTTCTCCCTGTTGCCTTTCCAGAGGAAGTCCCTTCTTATTTTGTCAATCTGTTCTATAACCTCACTTGGCATTGGGAGCAAGGCCATGTAATAAGTAGGTAAACTGTCTAGAACACTATTGATAAGTGTTACTCTACCACCAAAGGAGAGGTATTGCATTTGCCATGTTGCCAACCTCTTCTCAAACTTTCCAATAACCCCTGTCCAAATTTCAGTGGATTTATGCTGAGCACCCAAAGGAAGACCCAAATAAGTGGAAGGAAATGAGCCAATGTTGACCCATGATATCGCCCCGGCTCCTCCCATTTAAAACTTCATTAATGGGTAAATAGTGCTCTTTTGCATATTCATGTGTAAAACCGAAATAGCTTCAAAAATAAACAAAGTTAGATTAATTTTGCATCACTTGTGATCTTTCAGCACCACAAAAAATTAATGTATCATCTGCATAGAGCAGATGCGATACATTAGCTTGAGATGTCGGATCTCTTCCTATCTTAAATGGCTCAATCCAATGCAAAAAACTTGCTTTCTGAATCATTTTGCTGAGGCCTTCTATTGCCAAGATGAATAAGAATGGTGAAATAGGATCACCCCTGTCTAATCCCTTTTTGGGGAGGGAAGAAACCCACAGTGTGATCTATTCACCAAGATAGAATACTTGACTGTTGTGATACTGAATTTCATCCATCTTATCCATCTTTCGCCAAACCCCATTTGCCTCAGGATAGTAAGTAAGTATGACTAGCTTACTTTGTCAAAAGCTTTCTCAATGTCTAGCTTCACTAGCAACCCTGGTTCTCTACTATTTATTTTCCAATCTAGAGCTTCATTAGCAATGAGGGCTGCATCTGATATTTTCCTTCCTCGAACAAATGCATTTTGGCTTCCAGAAACCAATTTTCCAATCACTGTTTTGAGCATGTTTGCCAGAAGCTTTGATGTTATCTTGTAAATGCTGCTAATAAGGCTGATTGGTCTATCATCTCTGAGCTCAATTGCCCCTTTCTTTTTAGGAATCAAGGATATGAAAGTGGCATTTATAGATTTGACCATGTGGCAGTGTTGGTGGTAGTGTCTCAAAGCTTTGATGATCTCGTACTTGATAATCTCCCAGGCATGTTGGAAAAATGCCATGGTAAAACCATCCGGCCCCGGAGCCTTATCAAGAGCACAACTTTTAATAACTGAGAAGATCTCTTCCTCTTCAAACTCCCTTTCCAACCAAGTACTTTCTGTTTCAGAGATTCTAGCTAAATTCTCAAATCTAGCCAATGGTCTCCATGGTTTATTTTCTGTATACACATGCTGATAGTAGCTCAAAATTTCCTCCTTGATCTCTCTTTTATCCTCAATTACATGCTTCGCTATTTTTAGCTTATCAATATAATTGTACCTTCTATTAGCATTAGCCACGCTCTGAAAGTACTTAGTGTTCCTGTCCCCATCCTTAAGCCATAAACATCTTGACTTTTGTCTCCATGAAACCTCCTCAATCTTTGCTAATTGTTCAAAATGTGTCTGCAAGTTAATCATTTGAGCATTTTCAGCCTCGAAAAGGATTCTGCCTTCAGAAGATTGTTCTAGATTAGTGAGGTCATTCAAAGTCTGGCTTCTTTGTTCTTCCAACTTCCCAAATACCTCCTTATTCCAAGTAGAGATATCCTTTTTTAGATATTTCAACTTTTGTACTAGAATGAAATCAGGACTTCCCTCTACTTCATAGCTACTCCACCAGTTTTTAACTGAATCAAGGAACCCCTCAGCCTGTAACCACATGTTTTCAAACTTGAAGTAGGATGAGCTAAAGTCCCATTCCCCACATTTAAGCATCAAAGGTTTGTGGTAAAATATTACTCCAGGAAGGGCCACATGCTTTATTGTCTTAAAACTGTCATTCCACTCTGATGAGATCAAGAATCTATTAATTTTTGATGCTTGCAAAAGCCCAGTTCCTCTTGACCATGTATATTGCGCTCCTCGCAGAGGTAAATCCATGAGTCCTAAATCTAGTATGGTTTCTGAGAAGTTCTCCATGGCTTTAGTCCTTCTATGACAGTTAAATTTTTCGTAGTCAATTCTGCACACATTGAAATCTCCTCCCAACACCCATTGACCATCCCAAGAACCCCTAATCGATGCTAGTTCATACCAAAGATCCTCCCTTTCGCTGTTTGTATGTGGTCCATACACTTCTGTATAGCACTATCTGAATTGTTCCTGGATACTCTTTAAAATTACAGAGACTGAGTAGATTCCTGGTTCAATGTTGACACTTTTCCAGAACCTTTTATCCCACAAAATTATGATTCTCCCCCTGGTACCATTTGCTTGTAATTCCGCCCCACCGGCCCATCTATTCCCCCAAAGAGAATTGACTAGTTGTTGTGACCAATCCTCAATTTTAGTTTCTTGAAGACAAACTATGTCAGCCTTCCACTTTATTAATATAGACTTAATGGTACTCCGCTTTCTACTGTCATTCAGACCCCTGACATTCTAACTGAGAATTTTTATTCTCATCTTGATTGTGCTTTGTGACTCCTACCCCTCACCTTGATTAGTTCAACATCTTGAATTAAACCCGAAGATAACCTTCTTAATTCAGTTGCCCCTTTTTTCTTCTTCATCTTCGAGTCACCTTCTGATGATGAAACCCTCTGTTTAGCTGGTCTTGTCTTCGTTGATCCATTCTGAGAATCATGCCCAGTAATTCATGCTCAAATCCGATAGCATTAACGCCGAAAGCTTTGCAAGCCTTAACCATGACTAACTTTGTCCATTTAGAAGTAGAGATGAGATCAAGGAGTATGTATAACCCGTTGACCTGGGGATACCTTCACCATGCTAAGGAAGAAGAAGATGATCATTATTATGGGAGATGGATGACTCGATCTCGAGTCAAGAGGCAAGATGAGGCATGTAATTTGCTTTGGAATTTCAAGAGATTGATCTTGAAAGTCGTGCAAAGATAAAGAATAAGTACTCCCCTCGTCTCCTTTGTCATCCGCTTCACAGTTCCTATGGCAGTTAAAGTCCTCATTATCGAACACCACTCGCTGTCGTTCTAAGGCTTGTAGGTCAAAGGTAATCGGGTCTAGAGACTCTCGAGCATGAGAACATCGTGAGTTAAAAATACAAGGATCCTGGGCCCTGGGTGTCCAAGTATTTTTCCTCTTATTATTTATTTTATCCTGATTTGGACCTCTTTTGAAAAAAGCCTTACCTTTATATCCTGATGGCCCAGCTTTAGAGTTAAAGTCAGCCCTTTTCCTTATTCCATTGATATTAGGGTTTGGCCCCACTATTTGATTAGCTGCCAAATTTGAATCAACGTGAAGGGCACGTCTTTGTGCTAGAGATCGACCACCGTGTTGACTTTCGCTTCCTTGAAAGCCCCGCCTCTTCTTCACTGACCTTCCTTTTTCCTTTCCGATCAGCTTCTTCACCGGTGTCCCATATTTTTGTGTGGGCATCAGGAATCACCCAAATTTCATAGCTTAAATCAACAACTTTTAACTCCAATTTACATGGTAGGTTTCTGTTTTTGTCCTTGATACAGATTCTCGCCCAAAGTAAATTGGATCTTTTCTTTGTGTCTTCATCAATATCAACATAACCACCACATAGTTCGCCGATCTTTTGGAATGAACTTTTAGACCAAACATGTAATGGGATTCCGAAG
This sequence comes from Solanum commersonii, assembly GCA_029007595.1. Classification (NCBI taxonomy): domain Eukaryota; kingdom Viridiplantae; phylum Streptophyta; class Magnoliopsida; order Solanales; family Solanaceae; genus Solanum; species Solanum commersonii. The sequence continues at coordinate 27,736 of JAJTWQ010000505.1, forward strand.
GCTTTGATCCATCGATCCCCCAATGGTAGCATCTTCGTGTCCAGATCAACTAGTGGAGACCACCTGTCTAACGATAGTCTCCGGCCATTCCAAAACCAATCGCCCGCCTTGACTCTGGCTGCTTCTTGCCGTGATGGCATTTCAAAGAGAAAAAGGTTGTGTGAAATCGGAGAAACCTTTAAGCCTCTTTGTCATCTTCCACCTTTTTGCGTAACCACTTCGAATGGTATCATAATGTGGGTTATTGTGAAAGGAATCGTTGAATCTACCGACCAAGCATTTGTCGAGAAAATTGTGATTATCTGATGCAATTGCTGGTATTGCCTGGTTGGTTTTGCTAGACTCTATTGTCGGCCACTTCTCCATCTTGGAGACTTCATAAAAGGATTTTGCTTGAGAGTTAGGGCTCCATCTCTCCGATTGCATAGGAGGTCTCCATAAAAATATCAAGATTTTATTCGCGATGTCTTCCCATCCTCCATTGTCTACGATCTCTGGTATAATGACAGATGATTTCTTATCTCCCAACTATGCTTCAATTCTAACAAATCTGCCATTACTGTTAAAGTTTTGGTAGACCCTGAAAATATAAGCTTCGATTTTCCTTCCCCACATTCTGCATAGCTTCCCTTCACCCTTCGAAGCTTCCTTCATGGCTCCACACACCCACATTAAATTGTTTTCATCGATTCGAATTCTTCCAACGAACCTCCTGCTGCGTTCGCATAGCTTAAACCATCTTACCCGATCTTCACTGATGTCTATAAGTTCAAAAGATTTCTCACCAGCAGTAAAAAAAGTTCTCCCCTCCATCTTGGAGCAGAGAGAAAGAAAAGAGAAGAGAGGGGAGAAAGAGAGAGAGAGAGAAGAGAGAGAAAGAGGAGAAGAAGAAGGGAAGATTCCGATGATCAAAGGATCACCGGAGAGGAGTTCTCCCCTCCATCGTGGAGCGGAGAGAGAGAGCGAGAAGAGAGAGAGTTTATTGATATTCCTCTTTATAGACCAATGTATTTTCATATTCAATTTAACTACTTTGGTGAAATTCCAACAACAGGGAAAAAGATACTAAATTTAGATAAAGCAGGAACACCACACATCAAAAGATCCAATCAAGGCTCATGATATCAGAATTCAAGGAAGATACAACAATACTTTTGTAACGGGATATGCAAAACAGTAACAGTAGGGTAACTTACTATAGATGTTGGAAGTTCCTGTTTATGGGCATCTACATCCGGTAGTTGGTGATCTCAATGTTTCTGTTAGTAAATCCTGCAACAAAATTCAAATGGCTATCAAACACTCTCCCTTTGATACGATTTGATCGATTGGTGGTATTAGCTTAAGAAGCTCACTCCATTGACTTAAAAATTGATAAAAGAGGAATACAAAGTGGAAACCATTGGACTTACTGGAAAATATTGCAGATGGTTTGAATCGAGACGTAGAACATTGACCATGTTTATTAAGTTTGCTTCACAGACAACATTGAAAACATGATGCAGAGAAGTTAATTTGTGCACATGATTCCGTTGTAACATTAGAGTAAGGAGTTACAATAAAGGAAAAGGTGATACCTATTGCTTAGAGTGATTCCATTGGATGCAAACACCTACACCCGGTGAGACCTTGGGGTGTTAATGGTACGAGTATCCAAGCAATAGATCCACTAATTCTGATATGTACCTCTAACTATTAAGACTTGGAAACTGTTGGCATCATAAGGTCAGTTTGTATTGTTTCTAAATCGATTCTTTTGATCTGTTGGTGGTATTAGCTTCTTAGAAGCTCATTCCATCGATCTAAAGAAAAGAGGAAGAACAATTAAAACACTTAGCTTAGAGATGGAGCTTTGAGCTGATAGTTGAGGATGAGCATCGAAGCGGAGGAGCATTTGGCAATTAACAGTAGAGCAAATCTTTTGAGGAAGATGAATGGGTGGAGCTTTCTACCTACTTTCCTAATTATGCATCTGTCTCTTTACCTTAATTTTTTGTTTTGCTTAATTTTTTTGGGCCAGGTCACTTTTGGGCCTGGTCTGTTGTACCTAGAATTGATTTGTATTTTAATATAATAAAGGACTTAATGCCCAATTTTAAATTAAAAAAAGAAAAGAAAAAGATCCAACCCATTTAATCCGATCCACTAAATCATTAATGATTTAGCGGGTCGGATTAAATGGTTTAAATGGATATATATTTGGTTCTTAAAATTTTGGTTAAAAATAAAAATTTCATCTTAGAAAATTTTAGTGAAAAAAATAAT
>JAJTWQ010000505.1:32500-81181 GCA_029007595.1 Solanum commersonii
TAATTTATTTGTCTTATTTTAATTTGAAATAGTATTTAAATTTAAAAATATGTCAAATATATTAAAATATGTTTTATTACTGTGATGTAAAATATATCAGGTAGAAAAAGTTAACAATTTGCTATAAAAAAATACTCTTTTAAACAGGACAAATATTGAAACAAGAGCACAGGCAGAATGGGTAATTATGGAAATTGAATAGACGCTGCTTTTCTCCCTATTTAACTTTCTACTCTTCTAAGGTATTTCAGAAGGAAAAAAAAAAAACACACCCACTTTTTGGAAGCAGAGGATTATTCCGGTTCCGGACGTTAGTCGTGTAATTGAGAAGGATAACAAATTTTTTGAGAAGCCTGTTTTCAGTAGCTGCAACAGCGATTCAATTGTTCATTTGGTGATTTTTGAGTAAGTTTTACATACTGCCGTCAACCTGTTTGTGAAAATGCCTAGGCGAAGCTATTATTTGACTAAATTCATTATTATTTAACTAAAGTTTCACTGTAATCCAGGGTTTCTGGGGTGATGGCTTTGAGGCGTATGCTTGGGTATTCGGATGGAGAGTTAATGAGATCAGATGCAAAACCTTGCACAAGACTAATGAGACAAACTGCTGGGAGTTTTTTCTGTTGGAGGAGCATTAGGATTTTGGATTCTTTGCCGATTGCACTATGGTTCGTTTTATATTTCTCCTTCGGTTGTTCTTAATCTTCTTGTTATTTTGGACCTAGGAATTCAAATGGAATGCACTAAATGGAAATTTTTATCTCTAAATTTACAACAATGAGAAAATGCGTTTGTTTGTTTGATTGATTGATTGATTGATCTTACTAATATTGAGTAGTGTGGTGCTTTAACAAATATCAAGTAGTATCTAAAATGGCATGTTGTTTTGAGAAACAAAATTTTAAATTTAAAGGTAAGATTTTTTCTCTGAAGATCAAGTGCTGTTTGAGCTTGTTGCTTTGCAAGAGGATTGTCGCAGTTCATTCACCTTGTTTTTCGTTAATTTATCTTTCAGAGTGTTCTCAAGCTTAGAGTTGCAGCTCCTAGGCTCTAAATCTTCCTCCATGTGCTGCCATCCTGTATCCTTCTTCTTTCACTGTCATGCTCTACTTATAAAAGGGTGGATCAATGTAGTAATGGTCGTCGCTTTGTTTGGGTAAAGATGGGCCTAATTATTCCTTTTCACAATATTGTCGTTGCGGTGAGGCAAAGGGTGAAAAAGAGAGGAATTTGGCTGTAGAGTTGGGTTTGTAAGCTTGTCTTCTGCGGAAGTATAATATAAGAAATACTTCCTGAGGTTAAGAAGAGAGCGAACCGGATAAGGCAGGCTGGAAGAAGGAAGAGGACAGTGGACTTAGTGGGAATACATCTGTACATATTCATCATCTAAAGATATATCTTTCATTACAATAGTTATATGACAGGTCGATCTTTTTATTGGAAAACTATGTCCTTGAGCTCAAGGTTTCAGTTTCTTCACACTAGTAACCCCATTGACTTCGGCTTTTACTAATGACTTAATCGGCTTCACTGGAACCCATATTGTGACTTGTATGCTGCCCTCCTAGGTTGTGGCAACTTTCTACTCCTCCGAGTTGTCTTGCCGTATCTAAAATGACTTCAAGCATCCAACCTTCTTCGCCACTTCCCAGTCCACAACATACCTTGTCAGCTCTTGATCCATCTGAATCACATCCTTGCTGATCCAATGACAAAGAAAGAACACTTTTGTCTGAGTACTGTTTCACGTATTCATTTAAACAGGAGTTTGGTTCTTGTTGAGCTCTGAGTGTTTGGATCTTTTGTTGCTAGAGCTCTAAAATGCAACAAGGAAGAGACGAAGGTCACCAGGATCAGGGGCGGACCTAGGAGGGGGCTAGGGTGTTCACCCGAACCCCCCTCTGCAAAAAATTACATTGTATATATATATATATCTTTTTTTTTTTAATCTCCCAAGCACAAGACTTAGAGGTTGGCTCACTAGTTTAGGAGGTTCAAAATTGGTTCCAAGTTCAAATTCTAGGCACTATATTTTTAATTTTTCGAACCCATTAGTGAATATCCTGGATCCACCACTGACCATAGACTTGGGAATTTCATGTGCTTGCATGTATTTGATATTCTCAGTTTTGATCTTTGTACAGCACCTCAAAGTAGTTGATTGACTGCTGGAATGACTTCTGAATTTTATAGATAAAAGATTGTTGCATCAATTTCCTACAATCTACAGTTCTTTGTGCTTTTCTCCTTTCAATCCTCTCTCCCTTGACTTTGTTGATTAGTACTGAGATCTGAAGGGCATGCTTCTGTTAATTAAAAGTTGTTCTATACATTTTTGTCTTGATTATGCATGTTATTTCTTTTCTGATATTGCATGTTGTACCCTAATAATACAGGTCCTAGAATCACAGTTCCTAGAAGTCTTAGATGGGCAACTTGTGGGGCTGTTACTGTGAGCTCAAGCACCGCTTTGCTAGTTCGTCTATTTAGTCCTGAATGTGAACCACAAAATATAGCTGCCTACGACAAGAAGGGATGATGTTTCTTTTCTTCAGAGATCAGTATGTAAAAGTTTTACAGTAAAACTGAGGCATGATGTCCTATTTAATTCTTGTCCAAGTTTTTAAGGATTCTCCTTCCACAGGCATAACACATAAGGCTGCGTGTGTTAGCCAGTGGAGAACGACCAGCGTTTCAATGCTAAATTATTTTCTCAATGAGGGCCTATTATATTTGCCACTATTATTTCAATTGCTATTGTGTAAAAATGCTGCAAGCACTCGAGAAGTGATGCTTAATCTGGCAAAGTTTTCTCCTAGCAGCTAATTCTATAAAGAGGAAATACTTATTTGTGGGAATGATTTATCATTTGGCGTAAGCTTCAAAGGTTATCCGATAGTATTTCTACACTTCAACAAGATCTTACTACTATTGTCAAATACTATTTCATTAGCTGGTCAAATGGAACATTTAAGATTAAAGTAGAAGGCTTGTTTCGAAATAATGTTCTCCGTGAAGAAGTGATCTTAAAATACTTTTTTTTCAATGAAATTATTTTTCTTCCAGTCAATATATGTTCAAAAATATCACATTATCCAAACAAGTTTTTTCTGTTTGTGCAAACAATCTTTTCCGGCAAATCAATCATCCGCGCCGCAGAGTTCTGACCAAGCCTAAGCATCGCAAGTGCGAAGAAATGGCTGTAATTGCGACTGGAATTCTAAATGCCATTTGGCCAATACTTGTTCGTTTTATGTTCACTTGACTCTTCTATTAAAAATAATTATATAATTTACTTGTCCAATTTATAAAGTTAAGAGAATTTTATCGTGTTCTTCTCTTTTTACCCTTGGTATTAAATAATTGTCAAAAGTAGAGAAAACATCATTAATAAAATCAATTTAATAAAATAACCTCTAATTAAATTTTTCTCGCGGGTGCATCATCTTCTTAACATGATCAAGTAATTTGAAACACACTACAACTTGTTTTGGTTCTTATTTTCTAAAATAAATAGTAAATGTTGTATTTGTACATTTTATAAAATACAACATTCACTATTTATTTTGGAAAATTATGAGGGGTATTTCTGTCAATTTAAAGAAATCCCCATTTTGGCCATATGCTTGCGTGGTCACTGACACACAGAACTGAGCAGACTGTGTCGGCAACAATGGGTACCGCCGGAGCTTTCTACTCCGTTCCACTGAACTACCAATTCCACCGGCGGCCACCTCATTTTGGCTATCTACGTCAACCTTCCTTTCTCCTCCCTGTTACTTGGCCACTCACCACTTTCTCTCGTCAAAAAGTAAGTTCTTCCTTATTCTCGAGGTGTATTTTCCAGTATGAGTAATTGAGAATGTCGATTCTGTACCTGCAGTTTCCTCTGAATTCCGCTTCACATGTATTTATGTAATTACTCTATTTGAACTCTGTTACTTTTATGTTTATAGATTGTCAAATTATATTGCCGTCGAAGCTCCGGCTCAAGGCTCCTCTTAAATCCTGCCCGTGCCTTACTTTCAAGTCAATCTCGAGGTGTACTTTTAAAGCATTTTATGGCTTTCTCTTCATTGCTGGTAGTTTTACTTTGAATTTTGTTATGAATTGTGAAATACACTACAGAGGAGAGCGGCAGTAGCGAAGTTGATCCGGATCTTCGTTCTGTGCTCGAACTCGCCACTGATTCTGAACTGTATGAACTTCAAAGAATTTTATTTGGTCCAAGGTAATAAACAGTTGCAATATGTTCCTTTTACTGTTCTAATGAAAAATAAGGTGCTTTGACCATTCTTAGCACATTTGCCTTCTTGTATCTTTTATGTTTCAGTTACTTTAGCCCATTGTTGAAGTCAGTAACAAAGAGAACTGAATTTGATTATGTTATGGTCGGAGAAGACCCAGATGAGAGGGATGAATTTTTGTCAATGCTTGAATCAAGATTTTTATACCTTGCAGCTGATGCACGATCCACATTGAGGTTTCTCTATTTCTTTTATTTAGAATAGTTGTATTTTAATCAGAACTTTAAAATGTTCTTCAGTCCAATTACTCCAATGGATGTTATCTTCATTGTTCGAACCTGACCTTTGTGATAGCATTTGAGTTGTTTATGTAAATTGCATGGATACTCTCTGGAAATTATGAATCATCATAACTCAAGCTATTGATAGCTAATTATTAAAGGATTCGGTGGTTGATTATGTGGAGTTCAAATGGGAGTGATTTTTATTGGTTGCTTGTGGAAGGGTAGACTTTGATAATGAAACCGAATTAACTGGTGATCATCATCCGATCCATCTCTAGTTTGGTGATGAAATAAGTGGTGATCATCACCCGATTGATCTCTAGTTCTATACAAACAATGGTTTGCCATTTCCTAACCTTCAACATGTTTCTTTTATTTTAGTTCTTATTTTTGTTTCATTATGTCAGTGATTGATGTCGTTTGGTATTCAATCTAGGGGTAGGAGACCATCGTATAGGGAAGTATTGCTTGGTGTCAGGGAAAAATTAACTATAAGGTGCTCAGCCAAATTGTCTGCAGAAGACCTGGAAGCTGAAATTTTTCTTCATCTGCTGCAAGAGTACTCAAGGTAAATCACTTTCCTTTTGTTTGATAGAAAATACTACCCTACAATAAAGTTTAAATTTGATTGGTAGAATGAATTTAATTTTGTGTAAGTTGTGAAAGTTGTATAGAATGATGTTACTAGGGGATTTCATCTTAAAAAAATGATGTTACTAGTGGAATGTTGTGAACGCTACCTTACCTTATAAAAGAACTGATGGAATGTTGTGAACATTTTAGGTTGCCAGAAAATAGAAAGTGTCCTATAAATTGGGACGTGTATATAGTTTTTATTGATTTTCTCCCTCTTGATTTCCTTTGCCTTTCTGATCAGTTCTATTGGGTTTGGCGTACTTCAAGGTTGTCAGATTGATTTGACCAGTTATCCCTTCATTCTCAAGTCTCTATGTAGGAGATTTCTTCTAGTTTCTTCTGCTGTGATTTATATTCTTTCTTCTCTTAGTGTGGAAATCTTGACTCTTATTTGGAACTTATATGGCAAACATGTATCTTCAACAGCTCAAAAGAAAGCTTGGATGCTTCTGATGGGCATGGCAGTCTAGAATTTGGGCTTAGTAAGTGGAAGGTACAAGCTGCTGCCGCAATAAAAGCTGGGGCAGAAGGGGTTCGTTCAGTAATATTAAAGGTTTCTACTTATATTTTGGAAACTTGTATCTCTCTTGAGCCTTTTGGTTATGCATTAGCTAACACGATCTTTGTGTTTTAGGGTGGAGGGGTGCTAACATTGGGGAAGATATACAGCGGGGTATAATTGATACCTTGTGATTTCTGCAATTTGCTTTCCTTATCCTGTTTAACCACGGATAATGTTTACTGCTTCTCTAGTTAGCCAGGAGATTTTCAGGGAAGATGCTATTGGAGGCTGCCAACTATCAGATTAGTAGGGAAGTTCTTAAAAAGGTGCTTAAAAGTCCTGAGTTTGTTGGGGACAGTAGCTGACACTAGACACTTTAAATGGGTCTCTTTACTGTTCCTGAACCAATTAATGTGCGCCGTTCCTGAATCAGTTAATGTACTTTGACATTTGAACCTATATTTCTTTTCACATGTGATTATGGTCGTAAAATTGGCTAACCATTTATATAATTATATATAATTAAAAGATGATTGTTTAACTATTTATTATAGAGGAAGTTGTTTGGTCTGGGTTCTGGCATCTCTTTAATCCATTTTTCTTGTTCAAGGATTTTGTTTGAGTATGAATGCATCCAAAAGTTGAGTAGTCTTGTCATTTTGACGGTACATTAAGACTGTCTTGAATACATCTGCTAGAGTTAAGGTTCGTTGGATGTCAAGAAATTTGCTAGAAATGTGGATTTGAGAAATCGTAGCAAGTAAAAGTAAATAGTTGGAATAACATTTGTTGCATGCATTTGTTTGAGAAGAAAAGAAAAGCTTAAAATCAAGAGTAAATCAGTTTCCTAAATTAGTCCTGCAAATCTTGCTAGACTTAATTTGGAGGAAAATCCATGACAATGAATTTCCTTGACCATATTTTCCAAAAGGTTCCCTGTTATGAAATGCACGAAAAATGTTTTAGGTTCCAGAAAGTTGACTTTCCAGAAAATTCCTTTTCATATGTAGCAACCAGACAGGTTTTAACAAAAATCTCCTGGACGGAAGTAAAAATAAGAGAGAGACTGTTCTTTCACTAACAGATGTCTTTGGCAAACCAAATACAAATAATAATAAAGTCTTCCCTGCATTGCTAACTTGTGATTCTCTTGCATGACTTTCATGACTTCACATGGCTCTTGTTGGTTTTAGGGTGGAGAAGTGGCGGCTCTTAACCTGGAGTCCAGATTGGCCATGCTGGCTGCAAAAAAGGTTTTTGAATCTTATGAATATGCACTGTTTTTAGGGTAGCCGATTCTGCTTTACTACTGAAGATTACTGTCTGTACTTGTTTTAATGCTCCTAAAGTCCAACAGATACCGCTATAGAAAGAGTGGTCATAAGTTGATCTTTTTCCGTGAATGATGCAGCCTCATACTCCTTAATTTCCTAAGATTCTCCACACTTTCTATGAGCATTTTTGTTAAAGATAGTTAATATAATTGAAGGGTCTTTCCAAGTGCATTTTTGTTAAAGATAGTTAATCATTTTCAAGCCTATATATGCTGAATTATAGGTTAAATGACATCCTCATCCCAGATCAACACAAGATAAATGAAAAATAAAAATGTGACTTGGAAAGACCCTTCAATTATAATAATTCTTGAAACCTGTTATGATGGTCTTACTAATTCTCTTTCAGGCTCTGCTTCAAAAACTATGATTTCTTTAGAGTTCTAAGTACATGCTAACATTTCATTGTTATTGGTTTTTGACAGGCCTAGCAGGTGCTGCCCCCCGTTATTTTGGCTTAAGGAGCATGATGTCATTTCTTGGCCCAATGTAATCTCCTTTGTGCTGGCACACTGCCATGTCTTTCACAATTTTAGTTTCTCAGGAAAAAACTATTTGCTCACTTGTTTATATCTGCTAGAGTGATCACTTAGTTCTTCTACTTGCCTTCCTCGTAACTAAAGTTTCTGTAGCATTAATGTCGATTGTTGAAATTGTTCTGTCATCAGAGTACTCATCTCTTTTCTATAAAGAGAGTACTGGAAGCAACAATCCTCTTCCTTCAGTTGGATGCGATCATATCAACACTAACGCACCGGATCCCATCAGAACTCCGAAGTTAAGCGTGCTTGGGCGAGAGTAGTACTAGGATGGGTGACCCCCGGGAAGTCCTCGTGTTGCATCCCTCTTTTAAAGAAAAAACAAAAAAACAATCCTCTTCCTTCAGTTGTAGATCCACATCTGACATCTTGCTCCCATTCATGTCAATCCTCTATGTTCGATTTGTTTAGCTGGACCCGGTGACTCTTTTAGATTTAAGAACCCTCATCTCATAAAAAAGAGAATCATGCTATTAGAAAAAAGGTTCAACAACTTATCTACATATAAGTTTGAAAACCTCTAACGTTAGAAAACCTTAGGGGTGTCAAATAAAAGGGTTGAATCAAAGTTTGGATGCTTTAAAATGGGTTGAGTCAATGAATTGATCATGATTCAACCCGTCCAAAGTTTGGTAGGGTTAAGATGGGTTAGGTCAAGTTGGGTCAAAGCAGTGAGTCATAATCAAATTGCCTCTCTCATGATAATTTTCCGTTTGTTTGTCAGTTTTGTTATACATCAAAGAATTAAAGTGACAACTTTTCTTTTCTTTATATTGAGAGAGCGTCTGATGAGCACAAACTAATCTCAACTATTTTGATAATCTTGTTATGAGTAAATTTCGGCTACCTTGAGAGTCAAAATTGACTACATACTTTTTTAGATGTGTTAATTTAGTTTGTGTCCAAATTCACCTATCAATGAATTTATGTCCAACCCGAGAGACCCAAACTTGTACAGGTTGGGCCGGTTCACTTATTTGAGCTAAGTTTGACACCGACAGAGAACCCCTAGTTTGTCTTAATAAACAAAAAATACATATTGGGCTTCAAATGAAGTGGAATGAATACTGAGAATTCATATTGCTTGCTGAACTAGTCTGGAATTGAGTTGTTGTAACTTATTCCATGTTATGTAAGCGCCTGGACTAACAAGGGATCATTTGGTATTGAAATTAAGGATAAATGGATCTGTATATTCTTTTGCAGTATTGCAAAATTTAAATTGAAGCTTTGTATCTTCAATTACCTAGCAGATTTGTGGGGCCAAGTACATGGGAGAAGTCATAGGTTATGTTGGATTTTCTGATTGTCAAGATTTCCTACTCTGTCTTGCGCGGTCATATTGGATTTTGTAGTCGTTTCGATTGAACTGACTGATGCAAGTGGCAAATGTTTCAACTCAAGACTTTTCAGCAGTGGTGTATACTCATAAAATTCAATAATGTATGACTGAATGATGAATTATGAGCCTTATGACCCTAGTCCCTACTGTGTTGTAGCTGTAGCTTATAACAGAGCTCTGCATATTTTTTCTATTATTTGGTTTAATAGTTGGTAAAGAATTTGAATGTTTTCGTGGAGCTTTTTCCATACTCATCTCACTTGGAAAAGATGTTTCATTTTCGAACTGGCTCTGTAGGTGCTGTTAGGAAACTCCTTTTAAATATGGTTCACTCTTTTATTTAATTTCTTCTTGTGACGTTGTTGCCAATTGCTTTCTCTATTAATGAAGAGGGTGGAGAAATGTATTCAGTTCTCAGGTGGTCTGGTTTTGTATATCTCCTGTTATTCTTCTTACACAGTCTGTGACCACTTTATGCAGTCTGTGGGGAACACTTCTAGCAGATGTTGTCATTCAAATGCTTGGAACTGATTATGCTAGAATCGTGCGAGCTATTTATGCATTTGCACAGGTAATATGCTTTCATGCTTGAATCTTCAAATATAGGAGTGGAGCCAACTCTTTTAAAATGGGGGAAGAGGTCGTAAGATTAATCTTTCGCTGATTATTCCGGTTAGAGATTTCTTGTTTGTTTAAATATAAACATGAGATTTATAGGCCCTAATTTACCTTTGATTAGTATTGGAATGAGATGGGGTGAATAGAGCAGAATTGATAGAGAGGATTTATACAGCCAACTCCAACTAGTTTGTGAATGAGGTGTAATTGATTGATTGATGGAAGGATTTCCAAAATAAGTTCAGTACAAGTTAGTTATATTAAATTAGCAAGTTTGCACAACTTAATGCTAAAATAAGTTGAATGAGGAATTAAACAGCTTCGTCTTTGCTCCTCTTGGTTAGTGTAAACTTTATGGTTCTTTTTTTTAAAAAAAGAAAATATTAAGTCTTGCTACGGTAGCACAACTCACATCGTTCATCTTTTTAAGTGTGTGAGTCACATGAATATTAATTAATCTTTTGGAGTTAATTGTATCATCTTCTATATATATATATGAAATGTCCAAAGCTAAAAAGGCTATGAAACAATGATATATATATATCATTGTTTCATAGCCTTTTTAGCTTTGGACATTTCAAGGAAGACGAAAGAATTATAACCATAGGATTCATGGACTCCCAGCATTAAGTTTCCACGGCCATGTTCAAATCCCCATGATCTTTGATTTGTTTGTTTCTTTTCTTTTTAAGTGCTTATTTTGGTTTCCCTCTTATGTTGTCTTCTTTGAAATCTGAAAAGTTATTTGTGGTGGTTGCTAGTACAGTAGTGGAGGTAGGCCTCTGAGCCTGTAATGCATAAGAAAGAAATTTGATTGTAACCTTGAATGATCCTGTAAATATTTTTCCTGCTCAACCATGTATCGATAAGTTTTTAAAAGCAACTTTGTGTATCATTTGCTTCAGATCCGAATCACCCGCACATACAAAACATCTGATGTTCAATAAAAAAGCTTATTTAGAGATTGGACTCTAAAGTTGCATCATCAACATCGCACACTGGGATATTATTAGGCTGTTGGCTTTGTATCTGGTTCTACACTTGTTCATAGTAGATATTGGAAAGAATGTTGAAGGGCCTATGCTTCATTGTACATATGTTAGGCTGGAAGATAAGCTTCTTTACTAATTTAAGATAGACATGAGCCTCTGGGAACGTGTATTGATGTTGCTGAATTTTGTTAACTTGATTGTTCTGTTCTCTGTAGTTTGTGAAATAAGAATAGTCCAGGTGCCCGCAAGCCGGTCTGTTAGAGGCCTCATGAGTGGAAGGGCGAATGGATATAAGGTAAATTAGAAATAAGAATTAAAATACTTATTGTATTTAAGGTAACAATACAATATCACAAGAGTTTGAGAGTTTAATTTGACACAGCTAATTAAGGTGCATGGCAATTATTCAAATGAGAAAAAGTATAGTAGGAGAATTATGTAAATTACTCTATGCCACTGGACTTGGTGGAGTTTCAGATTTCTCCATCCCAAATATCATTCACAGATTTGTAGGGGCCGTTTGGATGAGTAAAATCCTCTCCGTTATATCCCTTTTTCTGAGGGATATCTTGAATTTTGAAATTATCTTCAGTGCTAAGTTCCCAATCAAATATTTCGAGGTTTTGTTTCATCCTCTCTTTGTTAAAGCTCTTCACTATAACACTTGCCCCTTGCAAATGACATTCCACATTTATTGTGTCTGCTCTCTACCTTCACCCCCACCTCATGTGAGTTTGTGACCCTCATCTCCACTATGCACCTCCCGTAATATTTATATGGATTATATATACTCCCTCCGTCCCATTTTATGTGATGTAGTTTGACTCGGCACGGAGTTTAAGAAAGAAAGGAAGACTTTTAAAACTTCACATTCAAAAATGAATGATAGAAATTTGTGTGATGCTAAATCATTTCATTAAGGGTAAAATAGACATTTTATAGTTAAATTGTTACTAAATATAGAAATGTGTCATTCTTTTTGGGACTGACTAAAAAGGAAAGTGAGTCATATAAATTGGGACAGAGGGAGTATATATATATATATATATATATATATATATATATATATATATATATATATATATATATATATATACTTTTAGGATAATACTTTCCTTTTGTACCGAAGACCCTAAAATTTTCATCCCTGCAAATAAGTTAAAATCCATATCTATTAATCACTATAGGATTTGGAATAAGACCTGAGCGATGCTCTTTCGTTTAGCAGTTGCGATGTCATTGATGATTGGGTTATTCCAAGAGGCACCTTTGGCTTCCAATGGAGAGTAGGCGCTTACATGAACACCTTTCTCTTTACAATACTCTAGCAATTTTTGCTGCTGTCATGCTACATTTATTTCTACCTGAAATGAATAAAGGAGAAAACATATTGTGACTTCCATATTACGAGTTCATACAAATCTACCATAAGATTGAATTAGAATTTGAAATTTATGAGGGGTAAATTTCCGAGACCTTCCTCTAGGTTTAGCTTCATAACAATCACCCCCTTAGCTTGTGGTTTACAATATTGCATGTATGTACATCCCTTATTTTGATTACTTAGCAATAATTCTTTTAAACTATAATGATTATTGACTAATTAAACTAATGTTTTGCGTACTTTTGTTTATAACAGTTAAAAATGAGATTAAAACATCAAATGTCAATATACATATATACCAATTATACCTCAATATAGTATTAATGAATAAACGCTGCCATTATAGAAAGGTTTAACTATAAGTAGTATATGTAAAACATGACAAAATTGAAAATCTATCCACAATACTAACTTGATTAACTGCCGGAGGAATGGTAGCAATTTGGAGGAGTTGTGAGAGTTTGGTACAACTGAAATTGCTGACTCCAATAGACTTTGCTAGGCCCAACATGCAGCACTCTTCCATTGCTTTCCATACTCCTTTCATATCAAAAGGAACAACATCTTCCTTTTTGAATTTGAGGAGATCAACCGGTCCGGGTTTCATACTTATAGGCCAATGTATTAGATACAAGTCCACATAATCTAGCCCCAATTTCCTACATAAACTCATTTAGGGTTAAACCATAAACCATATAGTATAAGAGTTATGTCCGATAAGGCCAGGAGTAAATAAAGAGCAGACTGAAACGACCTAACTAAAATCTTCCCAAGATTAAATCAAACATCCATTACCAGATGTCTTGGAGAGATCGAGACTCTACGTAAAGATTTGAGACATAAAAAAAATGCATGTGACTGCACCTGCTCAAATTTTCAACGAGTCTAAGCAATGGATTCTCCTCTGTTTTGTTGTTTAAGAGATGAAGAACCATAATTTTGAATTTTAGGAGTGAACCTAGAGACTAGAAGTTGATGTACGGGTTCCATCAAACTCTATAGAATTAATTTGTTTAATGTACTTGAGAAAATCAATATGTATGTATATTTAAAAGTCAAAATTCAGAATCCGACTAGTATTAACACCTTATGAAGTCCAAACCTGGCTTAACCTCTCATTATTTATGAATTCTAGATCATGACTTACTGAGTTCTACATATTCAATAGATTTATTCGCACATATACAAAATTTTGATCAAAATTATCAAGTTGTGTCAAACCAACGACTAGAACTGATCTAGCTCCAATTGTTAATGTTAATGTTGAGCTACTTGGAGCTAGGACATTGTAATAATTTAGAAGGGAAAAAAAATTGATAATCGATTTATTAACAAAAAATAAATAGATAAAGGTGTAGTATTATTAATACTCAAGTGTGTTTTTGAGGGCAGGTAGGACAAGTTGAGGGTGTGCCTCGGTGCACCATAACTTAGAAGTAATGAACACTTGTTGGCGACTTTTTATAATGCCCCGCTCTATTGCTTCCGCCACTGCTCTGCCCACGGCCTCCTCCGAGCCATAAAGCGCGGCGGTGTCAAAATGGCGGTATCCTGTCTCAATGGCGTCAACCAAAATTGATGTTAAATAATCTATCGGCATGGGATACGCTGCAGTTCCCATGCCTAACAAACGCATTTTGTAGCCTGAGTTTACTACAACTTCTGGTACGTGCATAACTTTCTCCATCTACAAAATCGCCTGATTTTTAAATAAAATCTAAAGATTGAGTGATGCTAAAAATTTCAACAAATACAAAGAAATCACACTTAAAATATAAATGCAAGATAATTTGTATAGAAAAACAGACAAGTTTCAAACGAAGTTGTAAAGATGTTATTAGTGATCGATGATCGTTGTTAAGTTTATATAAAATCTTTGAAATGAGAACAAACATATATTTATGGCACTATTTAATGACACGATTCTTTTCTTTTTTGTTGTCAAGTTAATGAATATAACAAACAAATTACATTTGAACAAACTAGAAGAAGAAAAAACTACTATGTTACTGTTGAGATATAAGCTGATGATGAAGAAGAGTACAAGTTTAAGCTGTTAGGATTAATAAAGGGCAGATTAGTCTTTCCCAATTAGTTAGTTATAACTAATTCTTGTTAGTAGGTTCTAGAAGGTAGTTACTCAATGTAATAGAAATTAGCTATAAATACTAGTCTTACACTGATGTATTACTTAGTCTTTGAACTCATACAATGAGAGAGTTTCTCTTCTTCAATGTTAGCTCCTTGTTAATGGAGCTTTTCTGTTAAATCTGCTTGTTTTCACTTACGTTCATGGTATCAGAGCCATCCACAACAATCTCTGTGGAAGGTGATTGGTGTTTGGATCAAAGAATTGAGTATTCAATTCACAGATTCATCAGTTTTTCAGTAGAGTTGCAGATCTAAGCTACCAATTTATCAATTTTTCCAATAGAATTGCAGATCTAAGCTAGGATCTGTTATTCAAATTGTATTGTTTGCCATTTACTTCCGCGACTGTTGATTGATTGGAGTTTCAGAGAAATGGGAACGAACAGAGCAGCTGTAGATCTAGATCAAACACTCAACAATGGCCAGAATGCAAGTACATCAACTCCAATTCCTGTTGCATCTTTGTCTGGACAAGGTATCGATTACAATCATCGTCTCTTCCTTAGTCCTGCTGATATTAGTGGAGTTAGCATCATTTCATTTTAATTGATTGGTGTTGAGAATTATACCCTTTGGAATCGTTCCATTACTCTAGCACTACTAGGAAGGAACAAGGTTGGGCTAGTAGATGGATCCTGCATGAAAGAGATGTATGGTGAAGAATTGTGGGGACAATGGGAGAGGGTTAATGCAATTGTCTTGTCATGGTTGATGAACTCAGTGACTAAGAGTTTACTATGTGGTATTGCTTTTGCATCTAGTGCTTTTGAGGTTTGGAGTGATTTAAAAGAGAGATTTAACAGATAGATGGATCTAGAACCTATAGTCTGCAGGCTAGGAGCCAAATATTGATGATGAATCCCTTACCAACTACTAATCATACATATGCTATGATAGTGGGGGATGAGTGCCAAAAAGCTGTGGTTTCAGTCACTAACAGCATGGGATTAAACTCAGTTGGAGGAGACTCTGTAGCTATATTTTCTAAAACGGGTACGTCTTTAGGACCAAGTCACAGATTCAAAAAGAATTCCATTTTGATATGTGATTTCTGTCATTGTAAGGGTCATAGCAAAGAATTTTGTTATAAGATAGTGGGATATCCACCAGACTTCAAGTCTAAAAGGAAGGTACAGGGGGGACTTCCTCAGACTCACACCATCGCCTAGCTCACTTCTCATATGGCATGAATACTAATGTTCTTGTTCCGGGATGGGAAATGAAATCTGATACTACTCAGGTTACTGATGAAGTGATAGAAAATTCCAAAGGGCTCAAAGCAATGAGTCAAGCTGAGATGAAGGTCAAACAACTTCTTAAGGGCTGCACTTTTACAAAGGAACAATATGATCATATCCTCACAGGTTTCCAGAACAAGAATGACTCTACTTCTTCTGGATCATGTTATCCTGCACATGCTGCTCACACTGCAGGTAAAACTTTCTTTGTTTCTGAAAATAGTAAAGTGTGGATTGTTGATACTGGTGCAACAAACCACATGGTGTCTCAGTTGGATATGTTTATCAAAGGGTCTGTGATCAAGTTAGAAGTTCCTAAGAGTGTGTATTTGCCTAATGGAAACACTACACAGGTGACTCATGTTGGTTCTTGTGCTCTATCAGATAGAAGTATCATTTCCAATGTCTTCTATCTACCTGAATTCAAGTATAACCTGATGTCAGTGAGCAAACTAACAAAGGAACTTGAGTGCTCAGTCACTTTTTTTCCTAATTGTTGTGTTTTCCAGGAACTTTACAGTGGAAAGGTGAAGGAGATTGGTGAAGAAGAAGGATGTTTGTATACTCAAAAACCTTTTGCTGAAAAAGAGGGATGTTTGTCCACTGATAAGAAGGATACTGCACTGTCAGTTGCTCAAATTGCCTCAGAGATGGAGCTGTGGCATCAAAGACTAGGACATGTGTCCTCAGGAGTTCTTGCTAGGATGTTTGAAATGAATAATCAAAGTATATGTAGAGTGTCTAAGTGTCTAGTCTGTCCTTATGCTAAAATGGACAAGACTTACTTTTCCTTCTAGTAGCATAAGAAGTTCAAACATCTTTGATTTGATTCATGTTGACCTCTCGGGGTCCTTATAGCACATCTACTTTTGATGGAAATAAATACTTTCTTTTTGCTAAAACCATCAAAGTGATCAGGACTGATAATGGTACTGAGTTTGTAAATTCTGTGTGTGAGACTATGTTTAAGGAGATGTGCGTTATTCATCAGAGATCGTGTCCCTACACTCCTCAGCAGAATGGAGTGGCTGAAAGAAAGCACAGACACCTACTTGAGGTTACAAGGGCCTTAAGATTTCAGGCAAAAATTCCTTTAAAGTCTCGGGGACATTGTGTGCTAGCCGCATCACATATTATTAATAGATTACCTAGTAGTGTGCTTAACTTTCAAACTCCCTATGAGAAGCTATATGGTAGGAAACCGTAATTATCACACTTCGTAACTATTGGTTGTTTATGTTTTGCAAAGGTTCTTCCCTGTACATGATAAGCCGATGCCCGGGTTTAAAACTGCAGTTCATATGGGATATTCGAAATACGAAAGGGTACATTCTATTTGACATTACTACTAGATCATTCTTTGTCGGTAGAGATGTCATATTTAGGGAAGATGTGTTCCCTTTTTCACGTACAAACATCACCGATAGCCAACTAATATTTGTCGACAAATGCGGTGTTTGATTTCATCATTCAAGACCCTTCTCATCAGCCTTCGTTATGACTAATTGTAATGAAGACACGCCTACATCGGCTCCTCCTTGTTCGAACCTAATTTAGAGATACCCGATCCCTTGACCACTTCGAGGCTCCCGAAATCATTGAAGAAACAAGTCAAGAGGTTCATGTGCGGTGTTGTCCCAGCTAATACTCGAAGGTCCTCAAGAACTACACACAAACATCTATTCTTTGCAGATTTTGTCTCTCTCAACATAAATAAGGATGTGAAGTATCCCCTTATGCAACTACGTGAGCTATAGTCATCTCTCCCCCGCCTATCAATGTTATATTGTAGCTACCTCATCTCTCGAGAGAACCTTGTAACTACTCGGATGCAATTAAGGATCCTAGATGGGTTGATGCTATGAAAACCGAGATTCAAGCCTTAGAAGACAACCACACTTGGGAAATCACGCATTTACCTCAAGGAAAAAAGCCTATCGGCCGCAAGTGGATATATAAGATTAAGTACAAATCTACAGGAAGTTGAGAGGTTTAAAGCCGGGTTGGTAGCTAAGGGGTATAGCCAACAAGAGGGTATTGATTACAAGGAAACTTTCTCACCAAATTGTTAAGATGGTGACCGTGAGATCCATTGTTTCTCTTGCCTCTTCAAGGCACCGGCATATTCATCGATGGATGTTTTTAATGCTTTCAGGTGATCTAGACGATGAAATATATATGCAAGTTTTTCCTCAAGGATTTGTCATCAAGGAGAAGATGTGTAGGCGACAAAGTCATCAGTATGGGCTCAAGCAAGCTCCAAGGCGGTGGAATCACAAGTCGACCGAAGCTCTTGTTGCCCTTAAGTTTAAACAAAGCCAATATGATTACTCATTATTCATCAACAAGTCGAAGTTTGGAATTTGTATTGCGCTAGTCTATGTGGATGATATGTTAATTATCGCGGCGAGTCTTGAATTAATAAAAGACACTAAACATGCACTACAAAAAGGCTTTAAGATGAAGGACCTAGGTGAACTAAAGTATTTCCTAGGTATTGAGTTTAGTAGATCAACAGATGGTATGCGATGCATCAAAGAAAGTATGCTCGGAGCTTATAAGCGAGGTTGGTATGACAGTTGAGCCAAGCCTGCAGAACTCCTATTGATGTCAATGTTAAGTTAACATCAAGACAAGTATGATGAGCAGGTAAAACTAAGAGATAATTTCGAGGATCCATTGCGGATCGACAATGTACCAAAACTAATTGGGAAGCATTTGTATCTTAACCTGCAAATCCAATGTATCATGAGAGGACAAAGCACATAGAAATAGACTGCCATTTCATAAGAGAAAGATTACAACAAGGCTTGATCAAAATAGACTATCTACCTACACAAGAGCAACCAACAGACATATTGACAAAAGGGTTGTCCAGGATACAACATAAACATCTAGTATCCAAGCTAGGTGTGTTGAATATCTTCACACCTCCTAGCTTGAAGGGGAGTGTTGAGATATAAGCTGATGATGAAGAAGAGTACAAGTTAAAGTTGTTAGGATTAATAAATGGCAGATTAGTCTTTCCCAATTAGTTAGTTATAACTAATTCTTGTTAGTAGGTTCTAGAAGGTAGTTACTCAATGTAATAGAAATTAGCTATAAATACTAGTCTTACACTGATGTATTACTTAGTCTTTGAACTCATACAATGAGAGAGTTTCTCTTCTTCAATGTTAGCTCCTTGTTAATGGAGCTTTTCTGTTAAATCTGCTTGTTTTCACTTACATTCAGTTACGTACCCCTCTGGTCTATTTTAGTTGTTTGTTTAATGAAAATCAAAATATAATTAATTATTTATTTTCATTTCTATTCTAACTCAATACAAACAGAGAGAGAGAGATTAATACAGTGAAGAAAACGTATTATTAAATTTAGATCAAAGGATAAATAAAGATAATTTAATTAAACTATCTGTTAATATTAATTAACGTGCAAAGAAAACATGACAAGTAAAATAAATCAAGGGAATGCAATTATATATATATACACAATAAGCTGCAAATGAAGAAACGTGAGCAATGATACTTTAATTAGTATTTCTATTTGATTTTCTCTTTCGACCTTTCTTTGATTGATTTGGAGAAGACGTGAGAGTTTCGAGTCCGAAGTCAAAAGAGTAATTTTTTTTCTCATAAAAACATAAACGGTATACCAATTTTATTTTTTATCAAAACGATAAAATCGCTCCCTAGGAAGCGATATCTTTTAACGTATGTTGGGCATGCCGTTAAAGCCTTCATTCAAAAGCAGCAGCAGCGATTTTGTCAAATGTTTTCCTAAAATCGCTGCCTCAGCAGCATTTTTCTAATTTTTTATTTTTATTTTTTTAAACGGCTGCCTTATCCATTTTTTTTCTTTAAACATTAAGGAAAATTGCTGCCATTGCAGCGAATTCAAGTTGGAGATTTTTTATTTTCAATTTTTTTTTCAAAAACGTAGTTGGAAAATTGCTGCCATTGCAGCGAATTCAAGTTGGAGATTTTATTTTTTTTTTGTTGCAAAAAGCTGCTGAAGCAGCGAGTTAAGATTTTTATTTTTTTAGGATAACGCTGCCGAGGCAGCAATTTTATAAAATAAAAATAAAAAATTGGATAAATTCGCTGCTGGAGCAGCGATTTTAAATAAAGTTTTTAACAGCATATACGGCATTAAAATATATCACTCCCTTAGTAGTGATTTTACCGTTTTGGTTAAAAAATATTGATATACCATTTATGTTTTTTAGAGGAAAAAAGTTACCCTTTTAGCTTCGGACACATATAAACATAGGTATATATATTTTGGTCACGTCTTTTTTGATGAATATTTTTGACTTTTCTTTGAAGATTTGTCTTTGCTATTATGCCATAAAGTTAATGATAGAATATCAAGTGTTAAAATTAATAAAGAGTTTCTCTGTTCTTATTTTTTTAGAACTTGAACCTGATACTTCTCATTAATTAATAATAAGAAGGAAAAAAAGATGAATTGGTAGCTCAAAATATTTAATATATCCATCTTTTTAAAATATACATCAGAAAAAAATGAAATAAAGGGTAAAAAGACAAAGGAAGGGCGGAGTCCCCTATACTAAATTGAGTGTACATGATGAGCTTTTTAATAATTACGATACAAATATATCTAACAATATAGTAATACAATAAATTAAAAAGTAATATAGTACAATACATTGAGTTGAAGTTTTATTAGGTATTTGACGATATTTTTTTTGAAAAATAATATGGAATATGATTTATATTCATAAGCTTTAAGACCTATTAAAAATACTCATAATAAGTTTAACACATAATTATTATTTTTAATTATAATGAACTAGATAATATATTATTCTAAAATCAGATATATATTTTAATAAAAACTATCAATAACACAATTACTAACTATCTATTACAATTCGTCACATTATAATTAAATACAAACAATCTTCAATATAATTCTCACATTCTACGAACAATCTCTTCATGACTAGTATGCATTTCTAGATAAACTAACCGAAAAGGATAGATAGGAAATAGTTGAGGTCATAAATAGATGAACTTTTTTTTAAAAAAAATATAAAATTAATTTGAGTAAGTTTTAATTATTATTTAAAAATAATAATCAATAACTATATCTTATTTCGACCCAAAAAGAAAATGTTCTTGTATATGAAAAAAATCAATAACTATATTTTATTTCTACGACAAAATGATGATATTTGCCAATTTTCTTTTTTTCCAAAATCTATGACCAAACGGTTTCCGAAGAATTAGATCTCTCCGTCCCAAAGTTCATCGATAGATTTGTAGGGTCCGTTTGGATGAATAAATGGCTCTCCGTTGCATCCCCTTCTTTGAGGTATGGCTCGAATCCTGAAATTATCTTCACTGCTAAGTTCCCAATTGAATATTTCAACAATGTTTTGTTTCATCCTCTCTTTATTAAAGCTCTTCACTATCACACTTTGCCCTTGCTCGTATACCCATCTCAATGCAACCTACACATATTTCAAAATTCAGTCCATCGACCTATTCAAAAGCATATAGTGCTTTTAAGAAAATATATTTTAATTTGATGTTATCTTGATACTAATGAGTAGGGGTGTCAAAATGAGCTCAAATATAGGTAATCCGTTTAATTCACACCTAGAACTTTATGAATTGGGTTCAAGATAGTTTGAATTTAAGTTCAATGTCAAACTTATTCAACCCAACTCATTTTAAAAGAAACTTTAATGAGTCCAATTTAATCTCCAACTTCTACCCGTTTTTATTTGCATTAGTATACTGCATATTCTCATATTGAAAGTATGAATTACTATCTATTTCATATCTTGTAGATTTATCTATCCATTTGTAACTTATTTTTGGTAATTTCTTGAGTTGAAATCCAAATTGTGGATATAAAAGTCAAATAATAACATGTTAAAATTATTGAGATTAAGTGGGTCAAATTAAACGGTTTATGACCCAACCCAATTTTTAGTCCATTTGAGCCCAAATTAAATTTGCGCAAGTCATAATCGAACCAAATTTCTATTTCAACTCATTTTAATATATCCGATTTCAACCCAACCCACCCATTTGAGATCCTACTAATAATTAATAAATAATGACGATAGGAAAAAGACGAGTTAATAACTTTTATGGTCACTCAACTATCAACTTTTTTCATAGAAAGTCACTCAACTTTCATTTTCAACTTAAAAGTCACTCAACTATGACTTTTTTGCAAAGAAAGTCACTCAACTTATTTAATTATTTTTTTCACAAAAATTTGCTGACATGAAATTTTTTATTTTAATCAAAATTTTAAGAACTAAATATATATTCATTTAAATCATTTAATGACCCGCCACATTTAACCCGACCCACTAAAAATATAATATTGAACCTTTTATTTTACCATTAATTCCCTAAATTTTCTTTTTTTTTTAAAAAGTTAATCAATCAATACAACTGGAACAATATTACCTAACAGGCAACACATTACATTATTTTAAATTTGTGCAACTTAATTTAATGTCACAAACTCATGTATCAATAATAAATTAATAACTATAGAATTATGCTTGATATATATTTATTTTTTTGGTTAAATGTCGTTATATTTTAATGGTAAAATAAAAAGTTCAATATTATATTTTTAGCGGGTCAGGTTAAATGGGGTGGGTCATTAAATTATTTAAATGGGTATATATTTAGTTATTAAAATTTTGGTTAAAAAAAAAAATCCATGTCAGCAAATTTTAGTGAAAAAAATAATTAAATAAATTGAGTGACTTTCTATGCAAAAAAGTCATAGTTGAGTGGCTTTTTAAGTTGAAAATGAAAGTTAAATGACTTTCTGTGAAAATAGTTGATAGTTGAGTGACTATCAAAGTTATTAACTCGGAAAAAGACCTGAGGGATGGTTTTTCGTCTAGTGGCTGCGATGTGGCGGAGGATTGGGCAACGCATGACGGCATGGGAACCCCAAGGCCCACCGTTGGCTCCCAATGGAGAGTACCCACTTACATGAACACCTTTTTCTCTACAAAACTCGAGCAGTTTTTGTTGCTGCCATGCCACATTCATTTCTACCTGAAAATGGAAGAAAAAGGTAACTATCATGTCTTATTTACAAACTCAGTCATGAAATTTTTACATTATCGGTGCATTTAATGTTTACTTTTTGTAACAATGCAATTTGAAATAAAGAATTATAATTTGTGATATGATAGTGTAAAAAATTGCAGTTAATTAAACTTTTTCAATTTCATACATTTTTTTTTTCTAATGACAAGGAAAATCTGTAACCACTATTCTTTGGGTGTGCACAGGGTAAAACCCGCACCTTGACTTTTGGCTTTTCGTTCTTTATGCTGCAACTGTTTAGCTATATTCGTCTCATTTTCTTAGTCTCCATCAGGAAAGAAAGCTCTAGAGTTCAAGGCTTCCTTGATTAGTACTACTGGCTTGTCCATCTACTGGGTGAGACTATTCCTACATATTCGGTGCTACGCTCCTATTATCCCGTCCTCGAGACTGAACTAAGGCACATCCCTTCGTTGCTTAGGGTTTGGTTCTGCTTTTGCCGGTCAAAATAAAATACCAGGCCGGGGCATTCTTTTCTGCGGTTTCCGATATTGCAATGGCAAGCAAAGAGAGGATTTCCCTCTTTCGGGGTATAGGCTTTCCCGAGTGATTGGACAAAATTTAGACTGCCAGAGTTAGATATCCTTGGTATTGTCCCTGTTGAGAAAGATCCGGATTTCCCAAAGAATGCTTTTCTAGTGCAGTGTAACCAACAACTCAAGGCTATCAAGGGAAGGAGTTGCAGGACCGGAGTTCTATCTCGGATCTACAGAGTGACCCTTCTATGTAATAGCTCACAAACCACACAAGAGAGGTAACCTGCACTAGACAAGTCCGGTGCAACGAGCTCGACCCAGAAGTCAAAACTCCTTTGCTTTCTACTGACAAGGGATTTCGAACTTAAGACCTCCAACATGAAAGTCCCAAGCTCAAACCACTGAACCACCCGAAGGATTCTACACATTATCTTGCATGACAACATAGAATATAATACCATAAATTAACTTAATTACCTGATTTACTGCAGGAGGAATGGTAGCAATTTGGAGGAGGTGTGAGACTTTGGTGCAACTGAAATTGCTGACTCCAATAGACTTGGCTAGGCCCAACTTGCAGCACTCTTCCATGGCTTACCATACCCCTTTCATATCAAAAGGGACAATATCTTCCTTTTTGAAATTTTGGATATCAATCTCAGGCTTCATGCTTATCGGCCAATGTATTAGATACAAGTCCACGAAATCTAGTCCCAACTTTCTACATTATATATTCTAAGGTTAAAATCATAAACTAATATATTAAGAGTACTTTGGGAAGTTCAAAGGTAAATAAAGGGAGGGATAAGAACGAAGTTGGATTCAGGATTTTTAATTTACAGAATTTGGACCACAATTTTTTTTCCTTATATATTTGGATATTGATTTTATTGTTTATACTTATTAAACAAAATTTTTAGCACAAATATAAAGTTTAAAACAAAATTATTGAATTTTGCCTAATTCGTAAATACTATTATGACTCCGCCCTTGGCTAACATAACCTAGTTAAAATTTGAAAACTAAGCTGCAATACCAGACATCTCATAGTGTGACTCTTACATTGTGATATTACACACTAAAAAAAAAAAAACTTCAATGACTCTAAACAATATATATTTGATCTTTATGAAATTTGAATCTTAGGAAAGATACGTTACTGAATTTTTCATAAATAATTTATATAAATAAATTGACAAATGATATTAATTTAATTTATTTAAAAAAAAAAGGCAAATTGTAATATAATTAGTGAGTACCCAAGTGTGTTTTTGAGGGCAGGGAGGACAAGTTGAGGGTGCGCCTGAGTGCAGCATAATTTAGAGGTAATGAACATTTGTTGACGACTCTTTATAATTCCCCGCTCTATTGCTTCAGCCACTGCTCTCCCAACTCCCTCCTCCGATCCATACGACGACGCCGTGTCGCAGTGTCGGTAACCGATCTTAATAGCATCAACCAAAATGGACGTTAACTCATCTATCGGCGGCATAGGAAAGTTGAAAGTTCCCATGCCTAATATAAAGGCATTTTGTAGCCTGAATTCAGCATCACTTCCGGTACATGCACTACTTTCTCCATCTACAAAAAATAAAATCTATAATGTAGCAAAATGCTAAAAATATAAATAAATTTAATTATAGAAAGATACAAATATCTTACTAATATGATTGATGATAAGTTTCCAAAATGTATTACTCCTTCTGACGGAGAGCGTTTCAGGCAGATTAGTAAGTCGAGAGATTAAAGAAAAAGTGACAAAGTTGAAAACGCTGTAACACGAGAATACATTATACGTAATTTTTGGATTAATTATTTTTTAAGTAAAATTAAGCTTGTTTATATTTCTCGAAGCGAGGAACGAAGGAAACGCGCCCCAAAAAGATTCAGATCTAGTCAGTGTAAACACTACTTTATATCTTAATTTTCTGCAATTTCCATGAAACTAGACCATATGTCATTTATTTATAAAAAAAAATATATGACTTTTGAAAATATTTATATCATGTAACCCAATATATAAAATTTTATACAATAGTATATATAGGGGGAATCATTATATATGAAGTCTCAACCTTATATAAAAATGTATAATATGAATTTAATAAAATGTATAATATGAATTAAATTGTGCGTTTGCGCGGAGACGTAGTAACATAATTTTTTTTCAAAAATTAACATAGAACGTAATTTTCCTTTATTTTAATGCCACGAGACATTTTTATAAGTCAACATAATGATACAACCGAAAGAAAATTTAAAAAATACATGAACAAACCAACACATTAACTGAAAAAAAAATTAAAACATAAAACTTATAATTATGAAAGGCAGAAATTAACTAAAAGAATATGACATGCGTAATTGCAGAAAGGTGAGCAATATGCTTATCTATAATTCAATCACTAATTAATTAATTATACTTTGCAATATAGAAATTCCTCAAATCGGTTCACTAACCAGGATATAATGGATCTCTACACCTCTGTCCAAAATTGTTGTTTTCGTGTTTATAAACGAGTAGAGGCGAAGTCAGGATTAAGGGTGTGTTTGATATGAAGGAAAATGTTTTCCATGAAAAATGTTTTCCTTGAAAACAAGTACATTTTTGACTTATTTTCTCATGTTTGGTTGGTGAGTAGAAAATATTTTCCGGAAAAGATTTTTTAGCGTTTGATTTATGAATAAAAATTATTTTTGAGAAAATACCTTTTATTCTAGAGAGTAGAAAATAATTTTTGAATTGAAATTGAAAATATTTTTAAAAATAAACTTAAATTTTTTGGGAGTGGGGTACGGTGGTGCGGGGGGTAAGGGTGAGATGCGGTAAAAAATGAAAATTTGAAATTAAAAAATATTTTAAAAAATAAACTTAATTTATTTTGGAGGGTGGGGGCTGATGGGGGAGGGGGTGGGGGTGAAAAAATAAAAATTGAAATTGGAAATATTTTTTTAAAAACAATTTTTTTTTTTTGGGGGGTGGTGGTAGTGGGGCTGGAGGGGTAGGGTGGGGGTGGAAAATAAAAATTTGAATTTGAAAGTATTTTTTAAAAACAATCTTTAAATTTATTATTTTTTGGGAGGGGGCTGGCGAGGGACTAGGGGTGGGGTGGGGGGTGAAAAATAAAAATTTGAAATTGAAAGTATTTTTTAAAAATAAACTTTTTTTTTTTTTTAGGGGAGGGGGTGGTATGGGGCTGGCAGAGGGGAGGTCAAGGTTAGGGGTGGGGTGAAAATAAAAATTTGAAATTGGAAATATTTTTTAAAAACAAACTTTAAAATATTTTTTTAGGGGGGGAGTGGTAAGGGGCTAGCGAGGGGGGGGGGTCGGCGTGAGGGTGGGATAAAAAAATAAAAAAATTGAAGTTGAAAAATATTTTTTTAAAAATAAGCTTTAAATTTAATTTTCCACCAAAATTGTAATTTGAAGTTGGAGGAATGTTTTGGAAAATGTTTTCCTTAATATTTGAAGGGAAGCCATTTTCTTTAAATTTGAGGAAAATGAGTTGATTTGGAAAACATTTTACCCAACCAAACATGAGAAAATTGGAAAATATTTTCCGGAAAATGTTTTCCTTCATACCAAACACACCCTAAGAGTTTGAGGTTCTAAATTTCGTTAATAACTGTCAATCAATTTTGTTAGGGGTTCACAAATTAATATACATTTAAATTTAATTAATTTTTAGGACAAATATAAGATCTACGAAAAAACGTTTGGATACGTCCGAACCCATGAACCCCACATCCTAGCTCCGCAAACAAGTTACGTGTCTCATTATTTTGTTTTGTTTCGATAGTAACACTTAGCATTATGCATGTATTTGGATTCCTTGCTTGTTCAAAGCTCTTACCATATCTAATAAGTAAACTACAAAATCAACATGCCTTTTTTATTTCCCTCCGAAGAAATTACGCGTTTCCTGCTCTGACATTCACGTCCGGCTACAATGACCTTATTCAGAAAATTTAATTAATTTCTTTTTGACCAATTCAGCAATGTTTAAGTGGTGTATAAAAGGATGTGAAAAATATTGAAGGTAATGATCATTTAAAATTGTTGTCACTAAGGGAATAAGAAATTAAAACTAAGCGTGAATCGATCGACCGATCAATTGAATGGCTACGTCTAAACGTATAATAATCAACTCAATTGTTGTGCTGAGAATACTTACTTTATCGGCGTGCGCAGCTGCAGGTGCGCTTATTGTTACCAACAACTTCAAACTTGATGGTGACAAAACCAAATTCAGTGACATTAGAGGCTACAGGTGATGAGAAAAAAAAAAACAAGAAGTTTAAAAGTATATACATAAGAAATTTTCTGTTATTTTGGTAATTAAATCTGTAAAATTGAGCAATAAT
This sequence comes from Solanum commersonii, assembly GCA_029007595.1. Classification (NCBI taxonomy): domain Eukaryota; kingdom Viridiplantae; phylum Streptophyta; class Magnoliopsida; order Solanales; family Solanaceae; genus Solanum; species Solanum commersonii. The sequence continues at coordinate 59,730 of JAJTWQ010000505.1, forward strand.
TTAATTGCATTATAAGTACAGGTATGTGTTAGCAGCGGCAGCAGGGGGAGTGCTTTATTCATTAATTCAGTTGCCTTTCGCGTTGTATCAAGCCGTTAAAGGAAAGAGGTTGATCAATGGCCAGTTTCTCCCTATGTTTGATTTTTACGGAGATAAGGTTTTTTTCTCGTCTTTTAATACTGTTAAGCCAAAATAATTTTTACTATAGTACTTTTGTTTTTAAGCTGAAATAACAAAAATAACTTAAGATTTACGTATAAGTCATAAGTTCTAATTCCATCCAAATATACTTTTTATGTACTCCCTCAGTTTCCATGCCATTTGTAAGACGTGCTTGTAAGAGATATAAAACACTCCAATCGTGAATCTCACTAGCTTGCTTACATATGTTTTACATATATAAACACCAAAATCTATTTATTGCTTTCAGAATAATATAGTACAAAACCAATTGACCCATATTAGGACGCATTTTATACTATGGTTTCCATTTTCATGTGTTACTAACTAATTTATTTCACCAAATAGGCTCCCTTCTTTTGTAAAACGTGTAAACAATAAACATCCTAACAGAGCTTCCGATATTAGAAGTTTGTCATTTATAATTTTAACAAGAGCGGCTGTAGAGTCTCATTTAATTTATAAGTTCAAGTAATTCAATAATGGTTATTCTAATCCTGTTTATATATTAAAATAATTATATTAAATATGGAGAATTATTTAATTCTGAATCCAATTATCATTATTCAGTAATATGAGGTTGCCCATACACTTTTAATTCGAATCCACCTATGATTTTTTAAAGCCAAAAAAACAAACGATCTAGGTGTCCCTCGATCTTCCTCGATATTTTTTTTATCTTTTATGTATAAATATTGATTTTGAATCCTGTGAACACAAAGACTAGAGGTTGACTCAGTGATTTAGGATACGGTGACGAATTTTGCAGGTGATAGCGTTTTTCTTGGCAAGTGGAGTTGGCGTGGGATTTGGTGTGAGTATTGAACTCAAACTATTGATAGACCAATTAGTGGATGGCTTGGGAAGTTTAGGAGCAAGTGGACTGGATGAATTTGGGGACAAAAACAAAAAATTTGTAGATAGAGGAACTATTGCCAGTGGAGTACTCCTTGTTGGTTTTGTTACCATGGCTATACTTACCATTCTTACTTCTGCCAACCGCAATAAAGGAAGAGGCTTTTAATTTAAACCTCATTAGATGAGAAATAAAATTGAATTTTATTTTTAATTATTGTCATCTTTTTCTATAATCATAGTATTATTTTGATGATGTGTAATACATGCATGTTTGTGAACGCTACAATTTCATGAAATTTTGCTATTCAGTTTTCTGATGGTATAAATCCAGAATTTGTATAATGCAATTCTTGATTGCATAAATCTAGAATTTGTATATACTTACCCTAGATAGTTGTATACGATTTACGAAAAATCTGTTGGGTTTTAAAAGGTGTGAATGGAAAATGAAGAGTTGCGACTTTTATGAAGAGTTGTGACTTTTATGAAAAGTTGCGACTTTTATGAAAAAGTTGTGACTTTTATGAAAAGTTGTGACTTTTATGAAAGGTGGTGACCTTTCCGAAAGATTGTGACTTTTCCAAAGGTTTGTGACCTTTCGGTAAGGCACAATAAGAACCTTTTCACACTACCCTTTGTTTTCTATAAATTGAGGAATTTCCTCTCGTTTTAAAAAACGCAATTTTACGTACTTCTTCTTCTACTACTAAATCTAGTATTCTAAGTGTACTTTTCTGCGTTGAGTGGCTCGGCCCGACACCGGCATTTTGGGTATCAATACACCGGTGATTGAGATCATTCTATCCACGGGAGGATATATTCCAAATCAAACCTCGGATACTAGGGGAATAATTTCCTTAAGGGGACACTGTGCATTGAGTGGGCTTGATCTTCTTTCTATGATTCTAGTTTCTAAACTAGTTTTAATTTTCTAGTTGTGAAAATGTGCTTAAACTTTATTATGTCTTACAAAGTTCTTCAAAGTTTTGTTCTAAGTATCTTAGGAATACAAGACGAATAACAATCTTAAGGAAATTATTATACTGTTGGTATTTCTTGTATTCTGCTTATTGAGAGAAACAGATCATGGAAGTAGAAGTTTAAGGCATTACTTCTTCATAATTTGGTGCTTTGTTTAGCAAGGTCAAAGTGAGAATGTACGAAAAAAAATTGGTGCTATTCCGGTTAAAGATTACACCGGGTAACCTTCTTATTATTTATCTAAGGAGGAAAATAGTTTCTAAGAGTTAACAATTTTGAATTTTTATCATGTTTATCTTTGAAAAAAGATTCGCAAACCATTTGTTGTGGAATGAATTTTTCTTGGCAAATAGTATTGCCTTTAAAATTCTTTAGTTTGCAAAATGAGAGATGCACATTTTTGTTTGATAAAATAGTATGTCAAAATGTTATAGTTGGAAGACTATTTGAAAAGAAAAACATTTCCATGTGATAAAGAGAATGTTTAATTCTGTTTGAAGACTTATAAAAAAAAAAAACTTTTGTAGTTTTGTACTCCATGTAAAATTTGATTGTGTCTGATTTTTGTAGGCTAAAAACTTTTGTAGTTTATTACTCTAGATAAATCAGACTATGCAATTGGTTTGAAAAATTATGAAAACTTCACATAATAAGTCAATGTTACACTTTTGACTTTCTATAAACTCACTGTTATATAGAAACAAATTGTACAAATTTTTGTCTTTATTGTTAGTATTCTAAATACGAGTGGTATATCTATTTGTGATAGATGGAAAAATACCAGTGACTTAGAGTTTGTGATTTTGTGCCTCTATGAATGAACTTTGACACTATGTAAATATTGTCAAAGAGAATTGAAGCAATATAATTCTTTTGTAGAATAATATTTCCAAAAGAGGTTTCATAGTGCCAATAACATTTTGATAGTGCAGGAAAATATGTGAAAAAAACTATTTTCAAATACTTGAAAAATATTTTTGAGATCATATTTAAAATGTGGGGGTTATTTGCTTATGATAAAGATAAAATTAGACTTGGTGTCTAATTTAATTTTGGAGCAAAAGATATGAAATTCAATGATACTTTTGTATTATGTTAGACCCACAAAATTCTTGGAGTATATTCGGTATTGTGGTTGTTGAGTTTCTCTATTACTAGTATATGATGTGACTAGTATGAAACTACCAGATTATATATATACTTGTTCAAATAAAAGTGTTCTTTTATGAAAAAGTGTCACTTAAAATGTTGTGATTTTTCATGGAAATATGTCTATTATAATAAAAGTATTTGCATAGACATGAATATTGGTGAATAAATATTCGTTATGTTTTGTAAAAGAAACATTTGGATTATATTGCCTTTATTGGACACGATGAAACTTTGTTCACGGGTAGTTCTATAACAATCAAATTGAAAGTTATGGAAAGGTCCCGCTGAAAAGGACATTTGCCAAGGTGATGACTCTAAACAATGTTTGTGTCATACAAAATTGTAAGAAATAGGAACAAATATTTGTGAGAAAAAGCTACCTCAGAGCTTTTCAAACTTAGTATTTCTGTTTGTTCTTACTTGCTTGAATCAAATTGTTTGTGACATGAACACTTGGGACATGTCAATTACAAAACCTTGTAAGGAAAATTGATCAACTTAGAAGTTTTATCTAACTTTGAGTGCAATAAATAAAAAAATGTCAAGTTTGTGTAAAATCTAAGTATGTTGAATGGTAAGGATGAAGCAATAGAAACGTCTAGACAATATAATATTGAAGTTGAAAATCAGTTAGGAAAAAGATAAGAAGTAATAGGGATGGAGAGTATAAATCTCATTTTGCAGAAATATGTTTGAAAAGTGGAATTATCCATCAAACTGCTGCCCTATTCACCTTAATCTAATGGGGAAAAAAAACTGAACTTTGAAGGAAATGATCAATGCATTACTTATAAGTTTTGGTTTACCTCAAAACTTGTGTGGAGGAATTATCCTTAATGCAAAAGGGAACAACAAAAAGTTTTGCCTTTTCATAAAGAAAGCAATGGAAAATTTTGTTTTTTCGGGACACAATCTATTCCATATGAAAAATGGAAATGAAGGAAACCAACTTGAAATATTTCAAAGTGTGGGGGTGTCTAGCCAAAGTCCAAGTTCCTATTCCTAAAAGGATTAAAATAGGACCTAAGTGTCTTAGTTTTGTAATATTAGACTTGAGTAGTCTAGTGAAAGGTCTAAACGACCTTGGAAAGAACAAGGAGAATGTACTTAATAAAGATATTCCGGTGTAGTAAATGTCAAAGGATATCTACTTTCTTCGAATATGATTTTGTAACATTTCTTGTGTCTTCTAGACTCATCCTTTTGGACAAATGATGTTAATAGTGAGATTGGTTCAATCTTGAGCAATCTATTGGAAGTTGGTTGATCTTCCCTCGGGAAATAAACTTTTGGGTTCAAAGTGAATCCTCAAAAGGAAAATGAAAGTCGATAGAACTGTTGATAGATATAAAGCAAGACAAAAACAAGGTCTTGATCTTTTCGACACATACTCGCCAGTAACTAGAATTACATTCATTTGGATGTTAGTTGTATTAGCTGTGGTATATGACCTCCAAATTCATCAAATGAATGTGAAAACAACTCTCTTAAATGGAGAATTGGAGAGGAAGAAATTTACATGGAACAACCCGGGGGTTTTGTGGTTTCTGGTAAAGAAAAGAAAGTGTGTGAACTTGTTAAGTCACTTTATGGACTAAAACAATGACATAAGATATTTGACCAAACTATGTTGGTAAATGGATTTAAGAATGATGGAAGTGAAAAATGTGTTTACATTAAAATCACTAGGTCATTGTTTGTTTGTATAATTGGTGATATGCTGATCATCAATGGAGACACTAAATGCTACTAAACGTATGTGTCGCGCCTCGTTCTTCTCGAAACGGGTTCTGGTGCACGACCTAACAACTCTTTTGGGCTTTGGGTGATTGAAGAGTCGCCACCTAACGAATTAAGGCGCGTTAGGGCACCTATCTAACCTAACTAAGTCTAGCTAAGGTCAACGAACCAGAGATCAGGGTAAGGGTTCAAATTACCTCGAGGGGAAGGTGTTAGGCATCCCTCGAGGTCCACAAATGTGGGTCCCGACCGTGTCTCATGCGATATGTGGGGATTACAAGTAGCATTTAAGGTCACTTCATTATTGGTTATTTAATTAATTAAGCATACTAAACTAGGTGATAACTATTATTAACAATTAAGACCAATTCAAATATTTATTATTAAATATGCGAAACTATGTGAACGTAATAACAAAAAATTATTAAATAGTTAATAAAGAGATAAGCGAGGAGACAGAAAATGCACAAGTAAATAAGTAAATAATTTTTTTATATTTTATTTAACTACCCCAAATAAATATAATTATAATCAAATAAAAGGATAAAAGGAAAGGGAGACTCTGAAGGACTTTAGGATCAGCGCTCGACTTTATTTTTTATTTTTAATAGGCTTCCGTGTAGGGACAGACAAAACCAAAGTTTGTCTCTTTAAGCCTGAGTCGATGTCATCATCTCCATAGGGCCTAAACTACCCCTACCCCACCACCACATGCTTTTCGTCTCTAATAGGTGCCTATCGTCCCCGCTTAAGGCCCAAGAGGCATTGGACTACTATTAGGGTGAGTTTAGACAAAGATAAAATATAATAGGCCCACCTAGACACCAAGTCAAACAATTTGGACGAGCATTTAGCACGTAGAGTCTCATATTGACCTCTAAATTTAAATTTAAACATTTTAGGAAACACACATAAATAAAGTGAAAGGTCTCATGCTAAGGTGTGCACATATAAGCATTATAATAGCGTGATTACTTAATTAAGAGTGACAACAAATTATTACTAATGCAGAAATATGCTAAACAATGAACGGGGCAGAGAATAGTCATGCATAAATTAGTTTTAATCGATTGTGGCATGTCGAAAAGTTAATTGGTTTATTTCATTTGGCAAAAAAAATAATTGCAGTGCAGATATTAATTAATTATAGATTAGTTTAAGTAGCAACAGGTGAGCAGAAATTTAAAAAAAGTAGCAGATCAGGAGATATGATTAAAACGAATTTTAACATGCTTGAATTATTTGATTGACCAGAAAAATAGTTGCTGCGGGACTCAAGTAACGGTGAGCGGGAGTATATAAATATTTATTTAACATGCTGAAAATTATTAGAGAAAAGTTTCTTGGCAAGCCAATTCGATCTTATTAATTAAGTCCTATAGACATGATATCTAAATGTAAATAGTATCAGAATATAGACATGACATCTATTTCATTTAAACAAATTATTAAACCCTATAGGCATGAATTCTAGGTAGAACAATTAACAAATTATTTCAACATGTAATTTCTAATTTAGAACAAATTTAATTATTTGAAGATCCTATGAGCATGAATTCTATAACCAATTTATTGGAAAGATTTTATTTTTTTGAGAACACATGAATCACCTATTTAGTTATTTAAACATATAGATGTGATTTCTAAAAAAAAAGAAAATGGCAGAAAATATATTTAAAATGAATTATGACAAAATTCACAATTTTATTCATTTCATATAAAAGAGACCAATTTAATTGAATGGCACAAGGAGCAGACATATATCAATGTTTTAATTATTCATAATTAAGAAGTTGGTTAAAAGTTAATTCAAAAGCATATTCTAGTGAGCAATGAAGACACGATCGTTTTTGAGCTATAAATAAAGATTAAATAGATGATTAATTACAATATCATATTTGTTTTATCATTTGCTTTTACACTAAATGTCAATAATATACATTCGGGTATGCAAAAGGAAGACGACATATATTTAAACCAAGATTAAGCAAAACCAATTAATCTACACAGAGGTATATCAAAACAGTGAGCAAGTAAGCGGACACAACCTATCAACATGCTTTCTAACACAACCAAATAGCAATAATGTAAACACGTAGCACGTAAATCCCCATCCCTCCCTTAGACGATCCCCCAAATTATTACATATATGAGAGAGAGTTAGAGTTTACAAATTATTACAAGACAATAATAGAAAATAAATAACATATAAAACCCAAATTAAACAAATTTAGCTTGTCTAATATTTTCCTTCCATGGCAACTCTTCAATATCTTGAACTTTGAGTTCAAAACCTGTTAACATGCAACAAAATAGGAGCAAGTAATGATAGCACAAAGAAAAGACAATTTGATATAGCAAAAAAAATGGTAGAACTCCTGGGCATACACATAGTATTAACTAATTCGTGTACATAAGCAACGTATGGTCATGTAAGAATTCAAACAAGTTGTGGAGAATATATAATCACATATTGAGAAAGAAAGGGATAAGGGAACTAACAGGATGCTTCCTCTATTATTTCAAGCATACATAAAATATGAACAATGCCAGAAATCAACTAGTGGAGAAAACTAACCAGTAGAACAGATTATATTATCAGCAATGAAGTACTCGATGAAATGTCAAATCCAAAACAGCAACACAGCAATAAGAGACAAAAGAGATCCAAAGCTTTACTAGAGTTCTTCTTTTCTTTTATGAGTAGCCATTAATTTTATTCTTGAAGCAAGTAAATATGTGCCAAGTCTCTAGATGTGAGTGTGTGTTGGGGTGTGAGTATGAAAGTCTCTTTTCCGTGTGTCAGATTGAGTGGAAAAGTCTCTGGCCTACGAGCCTTATATATATACAAAAGAGGGGGCACGACATAAAAGGAAAATAAAATAATTAAGGAGACAATTACAATTAGTTTTCCTTATTGTAAAGGAGAACAAAAATTAGACTTATTTTAATTTAATTTCTACCAAATATAAGCAAGTAAGAAAATTAGATAAGCTTAATTAAGGTGCGAAATATTTACTAACATATATTTTCCTTATTAAGAAGGAAGCCAAAATCAGATTTATATTTTAATTATTCTTACCAAGAGTATGAGCAACTAAATAAGACAAGGGAATAATTAAGAGTAGCTAATATAAGGTAGGAACCGACTGGTGTGCAATCAAATATTTACCTAATATTACATTGCCATAAATAAACAAGTAAGAATCTATTCAAATTTACATACCATAGTAAAACAATTGGTCAACATTATTGTAATAACGTCAATTTGTCAACATATATATAATTAATGATTAAGTCCTTAATTTTTGCAACCTAAACCAACCCACTTACCAAATATATGCAGTATTTATTGCCATATATATAATAATAAACAAACAATTTTAGTACAATATTTAAAATACTATTACCTTAATAAAGAGAGCCAAAGAGGGTAATTTGACTAACTGAGTGAAATCAGTTAATCACAAATGATCCGTATTTGCCATAAGTAATTCTGAAAATGGGTATTTCAAATGATCGAATCCCCTTAGATTAAAATTAAACCACATACCCAATTTGACATAATGAAATACGCCCTCAAATCAGTGCATAATCACAAATACATGGTAATTCAATGCTAATTAAAATGTAGCATCAGCTAGCACACGAAAATTAAATTAACAACTATGACAATTCATCTTTTATGTTTAACATGTAGAAATGATTAAAAGAGACGTTTCATATTACAGAATCAAAGAGGCAAACGATGAAAGCAAAGAAATCTGGAACCTTAACAAACAAGTTGTAGCATTTCAATATTAAGGAATCCTATGATGCTCAAATTCTCATGACACTTAGACAAGAACAAAGAGTTAAAATCTAAGCCTAAGAATTAATTGAAAACTTACCTGGATGGATCTGTTAAGATCCATCTTTTAATTAACTCGAAATCTTCAAAAGCTCCACTGAAATCCGCTGCAGTGCTTTTGTTGTTGTTGTTGTTTCCGATGGCTACTGCTGCTCGCTTCTCCAGGCTGCTGGTCGGAGGTCCTCGCCGCTCGCTGGCTGCTGTTGTCACCAGCTGAAGCTGCTGGTTACTCCACCTGGCGGGAGGAGAGGAGAAGAGAAGAGAAGAGAGGCGGAGCGGAGATGGGGGTCGACCGGTGGCTCGCCTGTTTCTTCGCCGGCTGCTGCTCTTCTCGGCGATTGATGCTCGGGCAGTGCCATGGAGGCTGCGGTGCTAAGGAGGTTGGAAGAGGATGAATGAAAATTAGGGCTTGGAGTCCTTAGTTTTGAAATAGGAAGTAAGAGGATTTGATCTTGACCGTAGGATTAGAATTAAATAAACGGCTAGGATTTGATCTAGGATTTAATTTAAAGATAGACGGTTGAGATTAAATGGAATCAAAAATTCTGAAAATTAGATTGAAAATTGGAATGGCCAAATTTGTAATAACATTGGCTAGAATTGAAATGAAAGAATGGCTATAATTTAAATGATTTTGAGGAGAATTTAAGAAATGCTATTCAATTATAATACTACAAATATTATAATATATATTTTTTATATATAATTAACATCACTAAATTTTAAAACATTTGAATAAAATAATTATCTTGAAATTTTACTAATAATTCAAAAAATATATATATTTTAATAATTTACGATAATTTTATAAAGCACGCATACTAAAATGTATAATTTTTAGACAAAACTGATTAAAATTTTAAACTCGAAATATTTTTTTTTAAAACACGTATTTAATCGAATAGCATTCCAAAAAGGTTAAAGGTCGGTCAAAATTGGGTGTCAACAGTATGCTAGAAAGCAAGTTTGGAATGAAAATTTTTGGAGTTGCTGATGCGATCTTAGGTATAAGAATCCTTAGAACTCCATAATGTTTAGCATATTCGCGGTCTCATTGCATTGAAACGGTACTTGACTAGTTCAAATATTTGGATTTCAATATTGTCAAGTCTCCAGATAAATATGAGCTTTGCATTTCAAAAGAGTGAAGGCAAAAGTGACTCACAATTGGATTGAGCTAAAGTATTGAGAAGTATGATGTATATCACGAAGTGTACGCGATCAGATATAGCATTTGCTATTAATAAACTGAGTCAGTTCACGAGTGATCCCAATCGAACTCATTATATGACAATCAAAAGAGTTTTGGAGTATTTAAGAAATACTTAAAGCTACGTCTTGCATTACCGGACAAATGAAGTGAAATCCACGAGTGGATATGTATTTACTCTTGGTAGAGGAGCAAGTCTCTTGGAAATATTTAAAAAAAAAAAGAAAAAAAAAGACATGTATCGCTATCTCTAAGCTAGGTGCTCTAGATAAGGTCGGTGAATAAGTTGAAAGACTTCGAATTTCTTGATAGATATTCTTTTTGGCCCAAACCTTTGGCATCGGTATGCATACACTTTGATAGTCAAGATGCAATAGGTAGGGCATGGAGAATGATGTATAAACGGAAAGTCTAGTCATATAGGACATAGACAAGATACCGTTAGAAAACTACTCTAGTGGAATTATCGGAACCGACTATGTAAAGTCAAAGGATAATGTATCGGATCCACTTACAAAAAGGCCTAACTAGAGAGAAAGTTTAAAGATCATCTAAGGAAATGGGTTTACGGCTTAGGACAAGTCATCATGGTAACTCTATCTAGCGATCGGAGATCCCAAGAGCTAGATTCAAGGAGAAAAACAAAGTTGTGGATCGACGGTTCGGCATTGTCAACAAACTCAATCCATTCTCATGATGAAGACAATGCTCGGGAACAAGGATACAACATTAAGGCTTGTTAATGAGTTAATAAAGCTTAATGCTTTTTAATGATTTGCTAAGTTTGACAGATTTGATCAAATAGTGTATCTACGCGATAACACGGTTAGAAATCACCTATGTGGGTGTGAAGTGTAAGCCGCTTCAAAGAGAATTATTGTCAAAGCCTATTCTCTATACACTCATGAAAAACGGGGAGGTGTTCATGGCTGAAACGAACACAACCGTAAGAACCATAAACGGTAAAGGATTAATTGTGTGACATATGGTTGTCTAGGTATACACCAAAGCTCGACGGTTCAAGATATCACATCTACCGATTGATCAAGTATATCCGACATATGTTCACTACGGAAAGTCCGAGGAAACCTACTTATCCAGATGCAATTAATTCTTGCTTGTAAAGTACACATATTTGTCCGTTTCTTTGTCTTGAGTCATTCCCCATTCATGCGGGGATTGTTGGGTTTTAAAAGGTGTGAATGGAAAATGAAGAGTTGCGACTTTTATGAAGAGTTGTGACTTTTATGAAAAGTTGCGACTTTTATGAAAAAGTTGTGACTTTTATGAAAAGTTGTGACTTTTATGAAAGGTGGTGACCTTTCCGAAAGATTGTGACTTTTCCAAAGGTTTGTGACCTTTCTGGTAAGGCACAATAAGAACCTTTTCACATTACCCTTTGTTTTCTATAAATTGAGGAATTTCCTCTCGTTTTAAAAAACAATTTTTTCGTACTTTCTCTTCTACTACTAAATCTAGTATTCTAAGTGTACTTTCTTTAGTTGGTGGCTCGCCGACACAGCGTTTGGGTATCAATACACTGGTGATTGAGATCATTCTATCCTGGGAGGATATATTCCAAATCAAACCTCTGGGATACTTAGGGAATAATTTCCAAGGGGACACTGTGCATTCGGTGGGCTTGATCTTCTTTCTATTTTTCCAAATTACGGTATGTGTTCTGATTTAGATTTGTGAATTAATTTATGTTCTTCATCGTTTCATTGGTTCATTAAACTTTGGTAACTTCGTGTTTTCGCAAAGTTTGTTGGAATCGAGAAGATTCTTTAAACACAGATTGACAACAATTTTAACTTAAGAAAAAATATTTCGTATATTTTTCTAATGCTTTTCTGATTCTAGTTTCTAAACTAGTTTTAATTTTCTAGTTGTGAAAATGTGCTTAAACTTTATTATGTCTTACAAAGTTCTTCAAAGTTTTGTTCTAAGTATCTTAGGAATACAAGACGAATAACAAAATCATAATTGCCATGTTTGTACAACGGCAAGAGAAATACACAAATGGATTTCTGAAAAACTCTCAAATGTATAAATACAGAATTTGTATATACTTACTCTGTTTGTATATTCCAAAATTATAGCTACAGTGCCTTATTATCTCTATTATCTTTGTTATTTCTGAACGTCTTTTTTTCTATGTTCTAATGTCTCGTTTATATTTGGTACCAAAACATCCTTTCTTTAGTTTTCAGAGAAATTTGTGAAAACATGTGACATTATGACCGCAAACGATTTTTTTTTTCCCCCCTCTCTAGGAGCTCCCAACCTTTACTTCCTTGGCGACACTAACTCACAATCTTTGAATTGGAAGTGAGAAGTCTTACCATCCGAAAAACTCTCTCGCCATATGGATTATAATAACTCTAGTGAAACTCTAAATTTTGTTTGAATAGCATTTGAGAAACCTGTTGAGGCCCCTACTACATCTCATAAAAATTTTGTAGTTGGAGAGTCCGAGACTATTCATTTGGTTAGCTTGTCTTAAAAAATGCTAAGAGTTTATAGCAAATTCATAAAAAGGACTACTCTATTGATAGTTTAAATTAAATTGTAGTTAATTTACCACCATTTAGGATAAGACATAACATAACATAAATATTATACGTAAATCACCTAGCTAGGTGGGGGAAAAAAATCATATAAAATATAAATAGTACTATTAAATAAAGAGAGAATATGAAATGTCAATAGCAAAATAAACATTTCCTAAGATAGAAGAGGAAATATATCAATCGTTGAAAGTCAAAGTAATATCATTTTAAAGCAAACTTACAAATTTATAAATTGTAATTATCATATCAAATATATACATTTTTTCTTGTTGACAGATTTGCGTGTATATATATAGTGAGACTACTGGTCATGACTCTATTCCTCTTTTTTTCTTTTCTAACCAAATTCTTGTGAGACTCTGTTTTACTGCAATGCATTTTTTAGTGAGTTGGTCCAATAGAAAATTAGTGAGAAAATCATGTTCTATAACACAAATTTCTTACTTATAATGACTATAGCAAATAAACCAAATCCATCCCGATTTGGACTAAATGTGCAGACTGCAGTCCAAATTGGGCAGCTTTAGATTGAACTAACTTATTAGGCTTTCTGCCTAAAACGAATACATCGTCTTCTTGTTTGTTGTGGTAAATTTTGTAAATACATTGTAGTATATAGATAGATATCTTCAATAATTTGTGTCACGTTAGCTTCAGATTTCTACGAGACATAATGAAGACAAATCGAAGTGTATTCTCAAAGTTGGAGTCTTTAACTTATCTGTCAGGTCAAATTAAGATGTCCATCTATATATTATACCTTTTATAAAATTGTCAATATTTATGATTCAATCTCATGATTAATTATTAGAATTTTTTTAAAAAAAATCTCATAATTACAGGTATGTGTTAGCTATCGCTGCAGGGGAAATTCTTTACTCATTGATTCAGCTGCCTTCGCATTGTATCAAGCAATTAAAGGGAAGAGGTTGATCAGTGGCCAATTTCTACCAATGTTCGATTTTTTACGGAGATAAGGTTAATTTTCTTCTCAACTTACTAAAAAATGCTTCTATTTGTATACTATCACAGTCTACAAATAGCTCTCTAATCTTTAATACTACTTGTAAATAATTACTGTATTCTCTCGATTCCAATTTATATGACATTGTTTAACTCAACACAAAGTATAAAAAAAATAATAAGACTTCTGAAATTTGTGTTCTAAAATCAACCTTAGACATTTGTTTACTTATACATTATTTCATAAAGGATACAAAGAGAAATTTTAAAGTTAAATTATTTTTTATTATAGAAATATATGGAACAACAAATCTTTTAAGTTAGTGTCAGCCACTCGATACATGCTACCTTCAACCGGCATACATACCGAGTGATGACTCCGTAAATTAATTAGTTTTTGGTTTAACGTGTGAAATTTTGAACCAAATTGGCAGGTGATGGCGTTTTTATTGGCTAGTGGAGTTGGCGTAGGATTTGAATTTAAAAACTTTGTAGACGAATCGATAGACATAATTGAAGATAATGAAGTACGTGTAGAATTTAGGGAGAAGGGTGACAAGTTTTTTGACAATGCAATTATTGCCAGTGGAATCCTTCTTGCTGGTTTTTACTACCATGGCTATAACCACTATTCTTAATACTGCGAAACGCACCGGAAAAAGCTTTTAGTACGAGACTTATTATATAGTCGATTGGTGGCAAAATCAACTTAATATGACTTGTCGGGACCGTTTGTACAATGCAATCTTTCATTACAATCATTTTTATTTTGAGATGCAATAATGTTGGTACGCTACTTGAATCTATAGGCTACAAGATTAATGAATTTACTTACTATTTCAAAAGGGAAAATTATAGAAATCCACGTTTAAGTTTACTTATTACCATTATCCCCTATAAGTTTTACAAATCTCCAAAATTCCTCATTTTCGCGCATCAGATTAGTGTATCAGCGCTTATTTTATTGTATCTCGCGCATCAGATTAATGTATCAGAGCTATATAAGTGTTGATACATGCGCGATATCTGATAATATAAAGACGTACATTAATCCTGTGCGCGTGATACAATAATATAGGACGCGATATATTAATCGATCGTGAGATACAATAATATGCGCTGATACACTAATCGATGCGCGAAAATGAGGGATTTATGTAATTATAAACTTTTAAGGGATAAATTATAATTTTACCTTAAAAGTATGTGATTTTCGTAATTTGCCCTTCATTTTGTTATAATACTTTTTTTTTGAGTTTTGTACAAATCTTCACTGGGCCTATTTTCTTTCTACTGGCACATGGACCATGATTTATCTAGTACTGGGCCGTTGAGGATATAGGCCCAATTCTCTACTTCTGTTTGAAGAACAAACCTGCTCATAAAAAAGATAAGAGGATATAACACAAAGCACACTATTGTATGTGACGGAATAAATATATGTATCTCGGGATACACATTAGTGGAAATTATGTAACTTGTTCTAGATACACTATATTTAAGTGTGACTCGTATTGTATCTCAGATACAATGATTCTCTTGATCACCTCTCTCCCTCTCTCGTCCCTAGCCTTCTCTGCATTTGTATTTTACAATGTCTCTGAGTTTCACAATTTCATATATATATATATATATATATAGATGTATTCAAAATCAATTTCATGCATTTGTGTATCCAATTTTAAGTACACCCACCATTCATTTTTACTTGTTCACTTTGGACTTTTCCCACTCCTTAAAAACAATGATTGATGTGTGTATTTTATCATATATAGTACCATATTAATTGATGTTTAGTATTATGTTTTGAAAAATGATTTGGGAATAAGAAGATATTAATGCTTAGGGTAAAACTTGAAAAAAATAATTATTTTTTTTGATATGTTAAAAGTGACAAATAAAAAATCTTTTTAAATAGTGGACAAATAAAAACGTACCGAGGAAAGTTGATATTATCTCCCTAATGTCACACTTAATGATATATATTCTTAAAATTCCAACTAAACATCTAAACTGGAGTGTTTTGTTTGTGTAAAAGTCGACTAGCAGGTAATTTAGACCAGCTTGGAGCAAAAAAGCAGACTCAAATACGCCACTACGAAGTGTATATATAAAGTTGTATATCGTGTATATATATTATATGTCACAAAATTAGTAGTGTATATCATATGAATAAAATACTTATCATAAATTCAGTAATCTCATTCGTAATAATTAGATGTGCGTGTATATATAAAGTTGTATATCGTCTCTCTCTCTCTATATATATATATACATATTATTCTGATATTCTTTATTAATTTGTGTTATCACAATCTCTTTAATAAAATATTTTTAAAATGTTTGATTAGGCAAAGAAAAAATGTTGAGTTCCCAAATAGCAATAGTGCTACTTACTAATAATGTATTTGAAGTTTTTTCCTTTTTTATAAAATATGTGAAGGGTTCAATAAACACAACAAAAAATTGTCAATAAAATAATCAGTTTGCTATATATTATATTTGGAAAGTTTTGATGTAGACATGTAGTATCGCGGCGATTCATACTTTAATTCCAAACTTAGCTTCTTTTTACATTTCTTTAATCACAGAGTTTATATTTTATTTATTGCCAATGTATAATGCAATTAAACAATCAGGTTAAATTCACTTGCAATGATACATAACTATTAATGAAAAAATACAAAGAGATAACATACTACAACCGGTTAAAATGACTGATGATATACATTCTTCTTATATTTTAGTGTATATTACTTAAAAAACCTTTATTAATCATTACAAAAAAAGAATTCTTTTCAAATTTTAGTAGTGTAATTTATCTTATTTTTCAAATGAATAGATTTATAATTTGATAGTCTAATTTTTCTTATATTAATATAGTATGTGATGCAGGATTATTTTATGATACATAAAGTATTGCAAGTCATCTAACTAAATAAGAAATTAATAATAGGATTTAAAAAAAAAATTATATGTGACCTTTAAAAAAATATTATTTACCCACCTTATTTTATCGGTCACCTATTATCCTTCCAATCAAGATTAGAGCTATAGAATCGATACATATTCGAATAAATCTAATAATTTTTATTTGAATAAATTTTAAATTCTAGCTCAGCATATACATTCACGGTGTGATTTCTTCCTTGTAGTGTCACTATGATGTTTGTAATACGCTATTGATTAATAATGACAACATTGTAATAAAGCCAAAGTTGGTAAATTAATTATTAAGAAATAAAAATAAATAAATCTAAGTGAAAGCAAATAAATTATTTAATTCATGTGAGCATGATGGGAGTTGGATTCTCAAACACATGCAGCAATCTCAAGTGGCAATCATCTCTCCCAATTGTTCAACTTCTACTTCATTTTCTCTAATCATTTTTTCCAACTAATTAATTAATTAATTAATTAAAGTCTAATCGGTCCCCTTTAATCCCTATGCTGACACTAATTAGCATATATCAATTCAAGTTTAAAAGATATGTTTGTACGTAAGCTTCTTATAACTTTTTATTATTAACTTTATTCTTTCAACTTTAATTTGTTTCTTTCTTAATTTAAAATTTAGAAACAACGAATATGTAGAGATATTTGAAGGATCCAAAAATATTCTTTTGACTGTTTTCTTCGTCACTCACGTGCCTAATTTCCTATTGGACATTAGATTAATAGTAGTTGTAATAGCTTTATTTAGGCTTATAAAGCTAATTAATAAATTAATGAAGCTTCATTTGGCTTTTAAATTAAATTAAGATGATTATTAGATAGGATGCAGGATGAAATAATTTTTATTGATTTTTGGTGGGGTTGGGGTGACCCACAGCTTTTAAGAGCAACAGGAGGCCACACTTTTGGTGTTGGAATTAAGAATTGCCCCTATTTTAATCTTGGAGGTATGTTTTAGTGCCACGTGTCCCCTAAGATTCTCTCCAAAATTTAGCATCTCAAATTAAAATCACCATAAAAGGGGTATACACTCTTCAGTATTTAACAAAAGTCATCACCAATAGATCATTATATAAGTATTAAAGGGACATATTTAAATATTTAAAATATAAAAGTTGCAAATTGCAACAAGTACTTCGTACAGAGTGTAAATATTTCTTGTAATTTGGTATGACATCAAAAAATGTTTTCATGGATTAACAAGAAAATAATTTCAATGATCATTTCAAAATTTGATAGTAGCAAAGCATTTATAGACAATTTCAAGGAAATCAAATTTGTTTAATATTTGATATTTGCAAGATTATATACCATTAATGCCTACTTAGAATTTGTAGTCAAAATTTTGAATATATTTTCTTGCTTTGAGTTAAAATAGGTTTCTACTATTATATATAGAGATGTTACTAGCTATTTTAGTTGTGGAGATATGTTGAAAATATTTAAACATTTATTAAAATATCTTCTTAAAATTGATATTAGATCCCTTTACAATCGATTGTAATGATAATTAAATAGTTTTCGCTGCCGACAAAGTGAAGCTAGCCAATAAGTGTCACATTGATAAACGTCAGGTCAATGACTTTATACATGGAAAATAATCATTTGAAAAATGTTGAAAAAAACATTGCAAGTTAATTTTAAAAAGGTACCAGCGATGTGCACAAGTGGAAGAAATTCTTCTCGAAAAGTTTGAGAGAGGTGGTAAAATAAATAAATTAAAATTGATTATAAGTGTTCCAACGGTAATTGACAAGTATTTCCTCAAAATTGGATGTGGGCAACAAAGTACATAAACAATAGTTAGAGATTAAGAATTGTGAAGAACAACAAATCCTACATACGAGTAATATACAAGTGAAAGATGTTGTGTATGTCGATTTTTACATTTAGTAATAACTAGTGAAATTATTCGCGCTTCACGCGGCTATATAAAATATTTATAAGATAATAATATGAAATATGTAATATTTAGGTTAGTATCGAATATATAGATAATATTAATATTTCTCTTCATCTGCGATATTTTAGGTTTTTTTATTTTTTGTAAACATATAAAATATAATTTTTTTTGTATATGTATATAGTAGAATAAAATATTCACCGTGGTGAAGTAAATGGAATAAGAGATAATATGTTGAAATAACACTATATTGTATTACGTTGAAAATATTTTATATGTTTTAATTTTCTCTATCTTTTGTAGGAGTACTAATTTTCTATTCAAACTCTGATTTCGTCAAAACAAAATTGATTTTTTTTATTATGTCCTTATTATTATGTTTGCTTATTATAATTTTTTAAACATTAATTAAATATTTACAAGATTTATGAAAAATGAAACATACAAAAGTTATGAATAATATTTAATATTAAAATTTACAAGTAAGATGAAGAGACATGAGTTATAAATAATTCAAATGTATAATTTTATTAGACATTAAATGTATTACTAATTATGCATTGATTTTATTTGTAAAATAAATAAATACAAATACGGGGTGAAAATACAAAAAATGAACCGAGAAAATATAATAATTGGTGACTACATAAAAATTATAAATATGTTTCAAAGCAAAAAGAACGGTGACGAAAACAAATTGTTACATACGCAAAAAATGGCATCATGAAAATAATATTTTATTTTTCAATTAGTTTGTTATAATTATAATAAAAATGAAACACCTAATCATCATAATTTATTTTGTTGTTATTAAAATGAGATAATTATATTAATTTTGCTTCATAACAAAGAAAAAGTAGAATAATAAAGGATCAAATGGTTAGCATTGACAATATAATACATTTAGCTAAATTATTTATACAAATCAAAATTTGAAAAATTCTAGCAAAAGTAACTAAGTTACTAATACAATTCAAAGTGAAAAAATAATCTCTAATTATGCTTCATTTTTTTCCCCTTCTACCATCTTCCTTTGCAAGTAGATCCGCCATCATGTTTTGATCCATATGTCAAACTCTTCATTATATGTAACCAACTGAATAAAAAAAAATATCATATACCAATTAAAAATAATTATGTCAAAAGAAAGAACGAAATATAAACTATATGTAATATATTTGTATATTATCTTTTCAATAGTACTAACAATACTAAATAATAATCATTTCTTGAAATCTAACAAATATTATAATCAAACTATATCATATATATCCAGAAAACTAACTATTAGAAAGAGCAATTGCATATAGACGATACATTGTTAAGAATTACAGAGATTTTTTTAATCATACTTGCTTGATAAATGATAATACAAACATAAAAAAATATTAAGAAAGCATGTCTAAGTACATAAAAATAAAAAGAAGGACTTGAGAATGAAATATATCTTACCTTCATATACTTTTTTTTTGTTACATGTTAGTTTATTCACAAACAAGTATGATGAAGAAGAGAAATTATAACTTTGTATGTGAATCTTCATGAAAATAAATATGAATTTATATAGACAAAATTGAGAAAATGAAAAAAAATAAGGATTTGAGAATGATATATTTATTAACTTCATGTACTTTTTTTTGTTACATGTTAGTTTCATTCACAAATCAAATACGAATTTATATAGACAAAATAGAGGAAATAAAAAATAAAAATTTACAATGAAATATTTCTTACCTTCATGTACTTCTTTTTTGTTACAAACCAAACCAATATGATGAAAGAGAAAGGATAATTGTGAATGTGAATCTTTATGAAACTAATATGAATTTATAGGCAAAATAAAGGAATACCATAAGACATCATAAACTTACAGATTTAAGTTTGGAGGTTATGGACATAAAAATTATGAGAGTTATGAATATTATTAAAAATAAAAATTAAAGAGGGGCAAGTCCTGGTTAATAACTCCTTGTGAATAAATTAAAAAATAAAGATAAAAATACTTGAAATATAAAAAAATTTATTATCATTTCATGATTAGAAGTGAGATAAACAAATAGAAAAAAAGAATGTGGAGAGTTTTTTGTTGTAAATGTTCCTACATTAATAAAATATTTATTTGTATAAATTAAGGAATATATTTTTATAATACAATAATTAATTTGAATTAAAAAAAAGTCAAAAATAAATAAATTATGTTTCTCCTTCTATTATAAGTAAGACAAATAAATAAATAAAGAATATGAAGAGTTTTTGTTATAAATGTTCCTCCATTAATAAAATATTTATTTGTAATAAATTTACGTAATTTATTTTTATAATATAATAATTTTATTTGTTTTAAAAGCCAAAAAAAAAAGAAGAGAAAAGCTAAATGTAAATGGAGGCCATAGAGAGGTGACACATCACCTTGTCTATGAGCCTCCTTTATATATATATATATATATATATATATATATATAGATTTCAATTTGAAATACATATTTACTTTTAATAAGATGATTAATAAGTACACAAACATTTCTAATTTATTCTAGATTATAAATATTATAAGTCTTTTTTCTTTATAAAATGTGTATTAAGTAAAACATCACATAAATTATGTCAAAGAAAGTACTAGTTGTGTAAATATGAATTTATTTTAGTATATATATCCATACAAAAGACCCAAAAAGAATTTTAAAAACTAATTTCTATTTGATAGGTAATTAAGCAAATTTTAATAAGACAAGCCAAAAAATTTAAAACATGAGTTGAGGTTATGCTATCAACCTAGCTATGACTCATTATATAACTTAGAGGGGTACATGACAGGGTTGGTTCAGGTTTTTCAAATATCAAATCAAATTGTGTCGGATTTTTAAATTTATAAAGCAAACCAAATCAATAAAACTCGGGTTTATTTTATTTTTCAGATTTTTTGGGTTTTTCCGGTAAAGTATTCATACAAACATATAATTTACTTGCAATTCAAATATTTCTTTAGTCCTACCAAAATACAACTATCTAATGTGTTTCTTAAGAAAATAACACAAAATATGATATGATTAATGACACTAAAATATCCAACAAAAAAATAATAATAAT